>JACBWW010000034.1:711054-859891 GCA_020086605.1 Lanius collurio | reverse complement strand
TTAAGAATGTTTTTTAAGTGTATATAACTTGTATATCTCAAATATAAGAATTTTCTTGTTTTCCTGCATAATATCAAAGAATAAATGTAGGCTATTACTCATAATAACAAAATATGGTGCTACACACAAACACTCTAGGCTTTAGAGCTCACCTTTTCAGGTACATCCATAAAAGTATGATAGCTGGGTTCTGGTTTATGTTTAGCAGAACACACGGAGACATCAAGCCTTTTTGGCCATAAACCTGATTTGTGTTCCATATTCCAAATAGGAAAATGTTCAGTTGCTGAGCAAAGAGGTTTGGTAGATTGTACTACATATGATGTGAGAGACTGGAGAAAAGGCTTACTGGCTCAAAAAACCCAAGTGTGTGTGTGGGATGTGGCAGGGGAAGTTGTGCAGCAGCAGGACCACGCACTGCTCCACCCCCCATCCCCTTGGAGCCCCGAGGCCAGCCCAGAAGTGTTGTCCATCACTGGCACAGTGGAAGCAGTGCCCCACAGCCCACTCCTGGAGCCCCAATCTAACCCCAGAGCAGCTGGAGGACCAGAAGGCTCTCCTGGGGGAAGGGGGTGGCCACAGGGGGCCAGAGAAGACAAAATCCATTGCACAGGACTTGCACGTGTCCCTGTGGTTCTGGGATTTTATGGCAGTTGACACCATGCTGGGATCCAAGGTGGTAGTTATATTTTGCTTTCCGCTCTCTTTCTCTTTCCTTTTCAACTCATAATTTCTTCTTTAAATCTAGGTAATTAAAGGTTGGATGAGTCATAGTTTGCTAAGTTAATGCTTTATGAAAGGCTTTGCTTTGATTGAAATTTTTCCTCAAAATTTTGCCAAACTCCTTATCTTCTAAAGTTTGTCAGTAAAGTTGAGGGTTTTTTAACTCCCTGAGAACTTTTGTTGAGTTCTCCTTCGTGCCACCTCAGGGAAAGAGTAGTAACTTAAGCCCCTTTTAAATAACCTTGCCAAGTGAGGAGTGGGGCTCAACAGTGGTGGAAAAGGGTGATCCAAAGATGGTGTTTATTGTAACACAGTGGTGCTATTTATGCATGTTAGACCTGTCATCTTTTGTGAATGTGTGTGGTTTGTTGGTTTGGGAGTTTTTCCCCAGGTGTCTCAGCTGGGAGATTAAAAAATGGACTTGTGCTCGAAGTCAGATGAGATAACAAAAACCCTAATGTCCTGGATATATACTAAAGGATTAGAAACATGAGGAAGCTTAGGTCTGTCCTTTTTCACTTACTGCAATGGTCCTACAGAGCAGCCTGTGTAAATGCAGTGATCCTGATGCCATTTTATCTACCTAATTATTAGTAATTTATTTTTAATGATTGCAGAATTTATTTTAAAAGAAAGGTAAAATAACATCTTCCCACACTCACAAAATAACTTGCTTATATCTTACCTCTACAGGGAACCACAGTTTCAGTAAATACAACTTTGTTTGCAATTCAAAACCTGAATTCAGGAGGTCTCTGCCAAAATATGTGCAATAGAATCTGAACATCATAGAGGCACATCCATAGACTTAACAGAGGACACTTCACATGGTTACCTTAAATGCAGTGACCTAGAGATTAGTTGGACATTTTTAATTTACACAGAAAAAAAAAAGAGCTTTATTTATGAGAAATTCATAATCTTCTGGAACTTGAGATTCCTTTTCATGTATTTTCCTGTCTGCACATTTTTTGACAATTAATGTTGAGAAGTTTCTATGTAAATTATTAACATAATTACTGTCTCTCTTGTTAAAATAGCACTTTTTAATAATTACGTATGTATAGTAGGCTTTTAATAACAATTGGAAAGGCCTTGGAAAATATTTTAATGAAAATTTGGGCTGTCAAGAAGTATTGTCATTCTTTGATTACTTTTGTCCTACTTTAGTTACATGCTCTTTGAATGGCCCCTTATGGGTGCCTACGTCAATTTAGATTTTGGTTTTAGTTTATCCTCACAGATAATCACATACAGAAAAAAACTCTTAGTATTTAAATCTATTCTAAAACTGTAATTCGTATAAAAATAGCTTTACTATATTGTATTGTAAACTTTATAGAGCAAACACTAGTTATAGTGTTACAGATATTAATCTGCCATAAATAATGGCTTTCATCTGCCAGCAGAAAGAAATTTTAGTTTGCAGGTAAATCAGCTCACGTGAAACATTTATTTTCCAATACATGTGCTGGAAGAATCATGAGGAAAGAGAAATTAGTTCACAGAATCTGAAGAAAAAAGCCCAACACTGAGTACTCAAGCAAACTAGTCCATAAAAGTTAGGAGTTTATGTTCAGGATCTTTCTGAACGTCCACTCTAGAGATCTGTTTTGTTTTTTTTTAAATTATACATTGCTGTCCAGGACCTTAATTATGTTATTTCATAATCTTGTGTGTCTCCTGTCATCTTTTTTACAGGCTATGCCTCCTAAGACAATGGCATAAATTCATTTTGGAAACAAAGATAAAAACCAGTGAAGCACTGAGTAAGAAGATATACTGGAGAAAATTTCCTGTAGTAACAACCACATCAGTCAATGGAATTGGCTATTGCAGAACAAAGACCATCTATTTAGGCAAAGATTTTTCCTACTGAGATTCACTTCCCTATAAATTCCCTATAATTTCACTGAGAGTACCCAAGATTTGTCCTCCCTAGGTTTTATTATCTTCCATCCCTTGTAAAACCCATGTGCCTTAATACATAAATACCTGATTATTGTAACTGAGAGACAGGAATGTTGGGAAAAAAAAATTAAAAAATTTAGATTTGCTTTTCTGTAATTATGCTGGTAAAAACTCCTAGTAAAGGTGAGGTTTCAAACTGGTTTCTGTTTGTCACAGAGTTATCCTTTGAATTCAGTGGTGCATTAAGACATTACCTAACACTGGTGATGCAGCGGAATATGAACCTGCAGCTGCTGCAGGGTATAATTTTGGAGCTGGGTACATGTATTTAGTAACAGAAAGATGGGCAATTTAGCCAGTTCTGAGACACAAACTAGAATATTCCTAGAACAGGAGTGCATCCATTACCATCATTTTAATCATAGAATCAAAGAATTATTAAGGTTGGAAAAGACTTCTGAGATCATTGAGTTCAACTTTTGACCAAACACCACCTTCTCAACTAAGCCACAGCACGAAGTGCTACATCAAGTCACTTCTTGAACAGCTCCCTGGGCAGCCTGTTCCAATGTTTAAGCATCCTTTCAGTGAAATTTCCAGATCCACAGCAAATTAATTCCTGATAGGTAATTGGCAGTGTTCCCCACCTGCCTTCTCTCTGTTCATTCACATCTGTTGTTTGCTGCGTGGTTTTGCTGGTTTAGTTCCTTTGCTGATCTACTTTGGGGAAATACAACTGGGTCATAAGCAAGTGTGAACAGTCCTCCAGTTCAGAAAATAAACTCTCTTTTTTCTTCAAAGCAGTACGTGCAGTAAGTTTGTAAAGAACCTACAAGTATATGTATGTATTTTTTATGTGTATGTGTATAAATATGTATCCACATGACTTGGGAACTAAACTGGATAAATGCTTGAGTCTTTCTCATGCTTTATAGATGTCAAAAATCCCCCTAATGTACTTCTTCCTTCATTTCACTCCTGATTTGTTTCTGCTTTTAACCACTTTTTATCTGTTTCTCCATCTGCAAGTGCTCTCACAGCAATAAAAGCCCAGTTATCTGATTTTAAATGCCATGAAGAGATCAGACAAAATGAAAGTTGGTCAAAACTTGGGTGCTGGCTGCAGCTGCAGCTCAGGAAAAATGAAGCTGTGTGCTGAGTACTAACTCACCAGCACTGGCCTCAGGACTTGCTGGGACTCTCCTTGGCTAGAGTTCATTTTAACTTGTCTCTGCTGTGACAGCATTTGTCTTTCTGTCACAAGATTATTACATCCCTTGTTCAAGCTTATCTCCATGCATAGCAAATGTTGTCAAGATCTAACAAACCTGTACAGTCTCTATGGAACAAGTGAAAAACTCTTTTCTGATAGCTGGGGCTGTGAGATGCTGCTGTGTATCTGTAACAGTGAAGTGGTGATGATCATCAAGCTGTACCTGGGATCCAGTGGGGAAAAAACTTCAAGTAAGAAAACTGCTTGAAGAAAACATTAAAAAAAAAAAAAATAGCCCTGGGCAGATCCAATACTGAGGAGAAGGAAATCCCATCATAAATATCACATTCCTCCCAGCAAAGCCCTCAGGATGCTACTAATATGCTGATTCCCTTCCAAATTCCTTGATGGGTGCTGTGGATTTTGGGATCCAGATGGTCACGTTTATGGGTAAATTTAACACTGAAGAAAGAGGATAGGTACCTGAGAGTGAATATATAGCTAAATAATTTTAAAATATTATTATTAAGGAGGGTTTTTTTTATTCATTTGGACAATGACTTTGCAGTGCTGTAACTGGACTAATAGCAAGTGCTAATTGCATTTTAGTTTCAAGACCCTAAAGTATCCTAAAGTACTTGGATCCACTTAAAACTCTAGAGTGTAATATTGTTATGCTATGGCTTCAGGTAATTAGAAAACAAACATTAGGGTTTGATTTGTCCAAACACAACATGTCTCATACATTTTAACATCACTTGCAGTCTCTGAGACATCTATTGTAGGGCACAGGTAAAGTAAAATAAAATTAAATTCATGCTGTAGCAGAACTCAACAATGAAGCTGAGTGGGACACCCAAGGATGTTTGCCATGGCATTAAGGGCTTTTATCTCAGGAAATGCATTGCACTTTCATGACACATTATGTAAAGGCACAACCAGGAAAGCAAAGACTTAATGTGGGTTTTTAACTTACAATAGTCCTTGGTGTGTTGTGCATTTCACTGGGAAGGTTTACAAAGTATAGCATCAGTCACCAGCTTTCCAGAGGTGGCCAAAGATCAAGGGATTGTAGAGGGGAAAGCATGGAAAAAAGAAAGAAAATCCAAATGAATAGACCTCAGGTTCTGTATTTTATGAGGTCACTGAAATAACTCCAGAGAAATCTGAAATCTATCAGAATAAATAAATAAAATAAAATAAAAAAAATCCTAAGTTTCTTCTATTTTTATTTAAAACTTTGAACTAACTAGCTGTGCTAAAATTGAGAAAATAAGGAATCTATTAGCTCTGTGATACTTTCTATCAATTTCATGTGCAACAAGACTATTTTCTGCATGCAGAGTAGGAACCAGGAAAGTTAGGCTCAGTAGCATCATGGTAGGAGCTCAGCCAGGAAGAGCTTGCAGTCTTTGAAATGAGTGACTAGAATGTAGGATAATTCCAGTCCCAAACAGAAGGCACATAAAACAACTGATAAAACAGCACAGTGAGAATGGTACCAACAACAATAGTCAAGGATATGTCTTGAAATAAGAAAATAAATGGTTTAAAACTCAGAACGCTGGGTCAAATAGTTCTTGCATTTTCCTAAGGTTAACATTTTAACTTTCAAGTTTACCTGTGTAGTTTAGATTTAACTTCCCTAATATTTATTTTGGGAAAAATAAATAGAAAACTGATAATTTAATTGAAAACTGAATTGCCTAAGCATCTCTTTTGGGTTGAGGAGAGGGAGAACCAAAGGTGACTTATGCTTCTGAATTATTTTCCTGAGGCCAATACAAACACCAACAATTGTAAATTCTAGGAGATATATATTATTTGCTCTGCAGTTGTGGTGGGATCGCAGTGAGATTATTAACAATGGCATCTCAGATTTTTATGTGAATTATACATCTCTGTAGTATTTCCTTTGGTTTTTACCATTACAGCTATCAAAGCACTGTGGAATTATTTTATTCCAAAGTAACTATGCATAACTCTTTTTTCCAATATCAAGCAATATCTTCACTTTGGCTAGGGAAACATAATCCTAGACCATGCCCAATCCCAGGGTTTGCATCAAAGGAGAATATATGTTTCTGTAGGTACCTGTGCATCAGATGTTTTCTTTCCTTGCTGAGGAGCCAGCCTCAGTGCTCTCAGCCTGCTCACTGATGTATGGGCACAAGGGACACATCACTTCCAAGCCCTGGCTCCTGCCAGCATCCTTGCAGCTGATCAGCCTAAAGGCAAAACCACGTCTCTGCTTTTTTCCTGACTGCAGGCAGATAACAGGCTCTGGATCATAGGGCTTTTAACAACTAAGGGTCAATAAATTTTACACAGCAATGCCTTGACAGTGACAGGGATGCTGCCTGTGTATATCTTTTCCAAGGGCTGCCTGTACAAAGCCCTTTGGTGATTAACAACCACCATAATGTCCCCTGTCAGGAATTTTACCGCTTTGACATCCAGCACTCTGGCATTTTGGCCTTCAAACAATTCTTCCCAAAGTGTCCAGTGCAGAGTTAACTCTATTAAAAAGTGAATCATTTTCTGATTTGTTTTGTTCTGGAGAAGAATCAGTAGGAGTGTTTCCTTCCTTCTTGATGCCTTCCATTGCTTAAAAAAGGTTGTGCAGTCATTCAAACACTAGTTTGCCAGAGCAGAGATGAAATTAGGAGTGGCGTGTTCCGGGGAGAGCATCAGCATCACTCTGCATGGATTCCTCAGAGGAAGATCCAACAGCAAAATCAGTTGCTGGACACATCTTTTGTCCCATAGCATCTTCATTTTTGTTTCTCTTCATCTATCCATACTTTAATTTTTTAATTTTTTTTTATAAACTGAGCTAATTCAAAGAGCTCTGGTAAAAATTTTAAATGGCTCAGAAAACTAAAAAGAAAAAAAAGTCATCAAGGTTAAGAGAAAGACATTTTCTGTATTTTTCTACAGCCAGAATAAAATAGCTAGAAAATTCTCTGGGATATCCATCCTCAAAAGCAGAAGAAAAGAGAGCTTTGTCCTTTGAGAGTTATGTTCAAATATGACTCAAAAGTCATGCTGGGCTTCAACAGTGAATGAAGACACTTGAAAAACCTCATCTTGATCCTCTGCTATTCTAGTCAGTCATATGATACTGCTGAGTGAAGGCTATTTGTGATTTGCACCTTCAGATTATATTTTCTTCTGCCAACATAAACATTGTTTCCTTTGAGAACTTTAAACTATCTATTTAAAACATTATACTCAGTTTAATTGCTCAATATAACTGGAGATATCTGTATCCCTGGAAATGCATATTCCTGAAATTTAGGATGCATAATGCATCTTAAAAATTCCCACTGTTTGCTGCTTATCATAATGTATCATATATTAAATATAAAATTACATGTATTTATATTAATTAGATACTAATTTTAATTCTAGTTTAGAATAAAAACAAAGTAAAATAAGTTGGTCTCATACCAATAATTGAAATTCATGTACTACAAAAAAAGGGAACAGTTCTTCAGCATACCATTTGTTGAAATGTGTTCTCTCTGCAATGAAGACCAAACATATATAACACCTCATTTCATAAACTTGGAAAATGCAAGTGCATCCATCATTTTGTAATAGTTTTGCAATTTTATGCTTTTCTAATGATTATTAATAATGTGAGAAAAAGAAAAAGATCACTCTGTCATCATCTTTGATGTTAGGAGAGGATGGAAAACTGGTATCCATAGCATGTATGGAATTTAAGGGCTCTCATCATGGGAATATTAGTAAATCAATATAATGTTGCTACACAACCATCCTTTTACTATGATGCTGTAGCAAAATAAAATAATTTGCTTAAGATTCTTCAAGAAATTATTTCACTGTAGATAGAACTTTAGAATCTCAGAATGGGTTGGAAGGCATTAAAAACTGTCTAGTTCCCAATCCCCTGCCATGGCAGGATCACCTGATGATCTCAAAGTGTTACTGCTAAGGAATTTTTTGTATTTCATCTGCCCCTCAGCCAATCTTCTAACATTGTTCTGTTTCCTACAAGCTGAAGTGCTGGTTTGCCAAACCACTATTTCTTCCAAATGCATTGTCAATATCTGTAAATAATGCAAGAGGTGGTGCTTGCAAAACTCAAATTCCATCACATCGCCATTTTGCCTGTGGAATCACTTTATCTCAAATATATTTTTCTATGCAGCTGGAACTGGAAATAGTCTTCAGATTTATGAGGCAACAGGTGATGAGGCAACAGGCTTTTTACTCATTCTTTCATACCAGATACATGCCCTCAGAAATAAAATTAGGAAATTATAGTATTTCACACTGATCATTCGCTTTTAACAAACCAAGGATGACATGCATTGGCTGCTGTTAACATCACATTATGCCCGTGACAGGGGAAAGGAGTTTCAGAGTTAGTAATGTATTCAGCTTAGATACACACTGTAAGTTGTCAGAGCACTAGTAGAACAGTCATGGCAATTTTCCAGTAAGAAATTCAGTATTTTTCAGGCATTTAATCTGCTCAATCAGTTTTTTCATTAAATTCAGAGTAAACTGCTTTTGCTTTTTTAATTGACTTGATTTACCAAAATTGTGTGTTGATGTGTAGTCCTGTAAACAGCCCTTACTGCCAGCGAGGGTTTTGTGGCACACAAAAAGTTGCTGTTTTTTTTGAACACCTATGTGCAATAAATAATGGATGAAATACCCTACACTAAAATGCAATGTGTTTTAAAGACAAGTCATCTGAGTCCAAAAATTAAATGTGAACCAGATGCTTTAATGTTTTAAAGAGCTGGCAGGATGTCATCACGCCAGTACAAGGACTCTATCAGGACAGCTGCTCTACACGCTGAGTCCCAGCTGCAAACGTGATGTACCTTTCTGAAAGCAATTCAAAATTGCCATAAGTCCTTTGCTAATAAGTTTCTCTGAGGCTTCAAAGGGACTTTGGTTATGATTAGATTTCTGGTATAACAAGATTTGCTTGCTGAAGAGGTCCAATATACAACATATAAGGGAAATTATAGTTAATGGTCTCTCTTAAAAACATTTTGTTTGTCCTTGCTCGGTCACCAGACTATGACCTTTCTTCTGTACCATTTATTTTTAGTAGAAAGAGTACTGTAATAATTGTGCCTGATGATTGAAGATGAGGCCAGACAGTAGCTCCTTTGAAACAGAGCATGGAGCAGGGATGAAAAAAAGGCCAAAATTTTTTATTCTTTGAGATGAGATTTTTTATAACACTGAGTAAGTCATGTGTGTGTTTTAACTTTAGCATTTCTGGTACTGCTTAAATACCTTATTTAGGATCAACAACAGATTTAAAATCTCATAGTTCACAGACAAAAGAGTACAAAACATCTCATAGTCCTTTTATTTCTTTGGTTATTTTTGTTTTACTAACTGTACTCCTTCTGTTTGTCATTTTAGCTTAAATATTTACAGAATCTTTACTCTTTTCTTCTAAATTATTCTGTTCAGGGAGCTTTTGGGCATCAATCATTGCAAAAAGAACCAGCAACAGACAACAAATGACAGTCATTCATCATCTGAAACAAATGATTCCAAGTCTGTCAAAGGACAAACTCTAAACTTGCATTTTTTCATCAGGAAAATCATAACCAAAACAGATTAATTTTGGAATTGTACTAGAGAGAATTTGCAAAGTACACAGATAAATAGAAAACAAGGTTCATTTACTCCCCAAGGGGAGCAGCTTTGCTTGCTGCTAGATATCTGTAGGGGTTTGACACTGGTCAGGTTCCTGGCCCCCATCAAAGCCACTCTCTCACTCCCCTCTGCATCTGGATGGGGGAGAGCAAATTTAATGAAGAGTTCATGGGTTGAGCAAAGACTGTGAGAGATCACTCATCAAATACCTTCAACACAGGCTCTAATTAGAGATACGAAGTGAATTTATTGCCAACAAAATCAGAGTGGGAAAATGACAAAATAAACTCTTAAAAAACCACCATTCCCCCACCCCTCCCTCCTTCTCAGCTCTGCACAGAGACAGGGAATGGGGGTTATGGTCAGTTCATCACTGCTGGTTTCTCCTGCTGCTCAGGAGGAGGAGTCATTCCCCTGCTCCATGGTGAGGTCCCACCCTCAGGATACATTTCTCCATGAACTTCTCCATCGTGGGTTCATCCCACAGGCGTCAGTCCCCCTCACACTGCTGCAGCGTGGGTCACTCTTCCATGGGGTGCAGTCCTTCGAGGACAGCCAGCTCCACCATGGGCTCCTGTCTCCATACAGCCTTGGCCAGCAGCCTGTCCATCTTCAGAGCCATCAGGGATGGGGTCTGCCCGACATGGAGGAAGCTTCTGGCAGCTTCTCAGAGAAGCCACCTGTGGAGATCCCTGCTACCAGAAATCAGGCCATGCAAACCCAATGCAAAAGCTTACTGCTCATGTGAGCAAAGAAGGGAAAGAGCAGAAACGGTGCAACAGGGGATGATAGGAATTAAGGACGAACAAGATGAATTTTTTGTCGTTAAGAAGGGTCCCCCCCGCCCCCTTATGACATTTCCAGAGCACATCATTCGGGGTTTGTCTGAATACTGGGACAATACCTGAGGCCTAAACTGCCTTTAAATTATGTAGATTTTCTCCCTTACATTTTCCTGAAACCTACCATCCCTTCATCATGGCAAAGAAAATGGGGTCTTGTTCCTGACTGCTACAAGTGCTAAGTTTCTGTTTGGTCTACAGTTTTGTCTGTAGCTTACTTCCATAAATCACACCAAAATGTCACACTTCATAAACCCTCCAAGGGGTTTGTCCTTAATGATTGTGGCATAGCACATCTTTCAGGGAAGAGGTTTTATTTAATTTGACTAAGTAGAACAAAGTGTCCATTAACATAATGCCAAAAATTATAGTAAGAATGCTATGTTTCTAAACAAACAACCATGTTTATTAGTAAACTTCATTATTGTTTTCATAAAAAGACAAAATAACTTTGATACCTTTACAGGGAAGGGGTATTTATGAGGGCTAAAAGAGATTTGGTAATATGACCTTTTAATAGGTTGCAGCCAGTATTCTCAAATTCAGAAGGAAACAGAAAACCTAAAAGATGGTACAAATTAGTCACAGCCTGCTAGTAGAATGACAACATAACTCTTGGAATACTGTTAAAAGCAGAAAGAAAGACAACAAAGGGGAATAATTAAATATTTACCATCTGAAACTTGTAAAGGACTTGGCCATACCACAGCTCAACTGCCCTCGATGTCTTGCCTCAGGAAGATCTGGGTTTCTTGGAACCAGAGCATAATTATGCTGTGTAACATATCAGTGTTTCAGGGTCAAGAGACTAAGAGAGGCACAGAAGTGCATCTGTCTGAATTGCTGAAAGATTAATGGAGAAAAGAAAGAAGTCAAAGATACCATAAGGCCAAAAAAGCATAGCCCGAAAAAACCCCTCAGCTGTACACAATACAGGCTGAAACACTTTAGCAGAAAGTCTTACAGTTAAATTTTTCATGAGCCTGATTGCAGAGACACTGCTCCAGCACTATTATGGGGATGCAAGATTAGACAATCAAATCACTTCAGTAATCACCATTTTGTCACAAACATTGTTTTAATTACGACTGGCAAGTGCTAGAAGAAATCGTGTAAGTGGCAACATTCTGTGGAGGTTTTAGACTAGAAAATTTTGTGTACAAGAGGAGCAAGTTCCATTCCATGAGTTGCTAAACATCTTTTATTTGTATGAAGCCCAGAACACTGTAAATAATCAACATTCACAATTGCATGCTTAGACCTACAGAAAGCTAGTTTGTTAGCTGGCTAGGTAGGTAGATAGACAAACCCACATGCCATTTCAGGATCTGGATGTCAAACTGATATTTAAAGGGGAAAAAAAAATAAAAAGAAAGAACCAATCAAGCATCTTTTCTCAGTGGCATTAAGAAAAACAGAGGGAACAATAGTTATTAATTCACAGCTCTATGAATACATGAAATAAGAAAGCAACTTTGTCTCAGTTTCCACGCAATTCTATTACTTTAAAATAGGCAATCTAGCTGGAGCTAAGTACCAGCTGGTATGCAGCCTAACTGTCTGCCCAGAGTCATTAAGGAGAATACTTCCCTAAGACAAAGCTTGTCATTATTTGAAAACATGAATAATTTTATGAGCGTAAATGAAGCCCAAATATTGTTGCAATGTTGAACTGAGAAGCTTTATTTTATACTGAGTCAATAACTTTTGTGTTCTTTCCAGTGCAAATGGAATATTATAGTAAGCATGAAAGCATTAAGTGGAAGGTTATGTACTATGGACTTCAGCTTTGTTCTGTTTTCTAAAGCAACATTACATTCTTCATTAATGCTGTGAAAAAGTGATTCCAGAAGTTCTCAAGGCACTTTTTACTGCTGTTGTACAATTCCTGGTTGGATGAGAAACAGGTGAATGCAGAGTGCTGGTTTTCCTTTCCAGGTTTTGCCAGGGACCTGGTGAATTTCTGGTGGTGCCTTATCCTTTTTGTAGTGTTTTTTTTTGGTTTGGTTTTTGGTTTGTGTTTTCTTGTGTCCCTTTGCATTATCTCATGCTTTCCGCTCAGAAGTAGGGAGTAACAAAAGAAATGTTTTGATTGATTGTTTATGGATAGTTCTTTTTTTTTTTTTCCAAAATTCTGGAAGAACTCTGTTTATCATGCCACACAGAAAAATAAAACTGTTTTTCCTTACGTTTTTACAAGGCTGCATATTATGATGATGCAACATTAGGAAAAAAAGGCCCAGAGGTTGTAAATAAACATAGCATAACTAAGACCTTTTTTATATTAAACTGGACCTTGGATACGGAATTTTTTAGTTTTACTGACGCTATTTCTTCCTAATCAAAGAAGCAGTGTATTTGGATGGTGTATTTTTATGTTTAGAAAGCAGAAAAATATATCAGAAAGTTTAAATAAAAAGAAAAGTAACAAATGTGTTTACATTTTGCCAGGCACACCTGTACTCTGCTTACTAGACAATTGATTTTTTTTTTTAAGTGAAGTGTTTGATTAGCTGCTAGTAAATGATTTAATATATAGCAGTATTTAGTAATTCAGATATAAATATTACATGTATAATGAAATGATGAGAGTAAGATGCACAAGGATGCAGTTGGAGCCCATGAACTGTTGTCAGCAAGTTTGGGATTTTGTGTGTGCCTGTGTCTGGCTCAGAGACATAATACAATTTTCAAGTGACCTATTACAGCTGTGAATTAAGGGGAAGGTGGGGGAAAATAGCTGTTTTCTGTGCCATAGAGTAGTTTTACAAATCATCTACCCCTTAAGCATGTACTTTTAATTTCATATTTTATAGCTGTATATAAGGCAGGGGGTTGTGTCAAAATTCAGGAGTAACAGTTTTCAAAAGGTTTCTGGCTGCCATCTTACCCTGAATGCACTTTGCATTAATAGATGCACACTGTACCTTGCAATACTGTGTTTGGATTAGAGATGTACCAGTGCTGAAACATTCAGGGATTTAACCAGGCCATGCTGAAGAAGAGAATGGAATGCTTTTCCAGAGGAATTTCTTCTTTAATTTGGAAGTATTTCACTGACAGGTTTTTGTAAACAAATAATTCTATTTATATTAGCTTTATTCAGTCACATTGCACATTAAGCACCATATGTTGTCCTCAGAGAGAGTTTACAGATTTCCAAAAACTAGATTTTTTTTTTTTTTGAGTTCTCAGTTATGGCATTCAATTGTTAAAACTGAATGATAGTTTTACTTTTAGATCTAAATATGGTTTAGAAAAAAGAGGAATATCTTTCAGCACTTACTTTTTTTTTTTTTTTCTTCTTTTTCTTTTCTCCCCTTCACCTTAAATCAAGGATAAAATTGCTTAGTTTCTGCTATGTTGCATCTGTGCTAAATGTGTTTGGCTCCCACTTTGCTTTCTTTTTCCTCAAGGAAGAGAGTAATGGCAGCAAATAGAATTTTGAAGTTATTCTTTGAGCAGATTTGAGATAGAGAAGAAATGAACAAGACGGGTCTGAGAGGAGATAACCACTAAACAGTGAGGGTAAACCAAAACATAACAATATAATTACAGTTGCTTTAGTCCAGACACAATCATTGCTCCCATATCATGTCTCAAAATATATCTAAAAAGAGAAGGCTCACAAAGGGTAGAATAACACCTAAAATTTATGTGAAACTCTCCCACAAATTATCTCCCAGAGTCCTATAATTTGTCTCCCAGGACTTTCAGGATCATATTTTGATTTGAACTTGTACCCTGTGGATCCATGTAACTTCTCAGCATTCCCCTCATCTTGTCATAAATGTCATAAAAACTTGTTATTTATATTTAAATGTCCATTATCAAGGAAAACACTTCCAGAATTCAATGCCCTGCCAGAGAGGAGTTAAAACCCCTGCTGGTTTCCAGTGCAGTGTTAGCAGTTCTGTGGAGCACTAGCTGGTCTGTAGCTATGCCCACACATTATTTGCCAGCTTTCAGGGCAGCACTGCCAACATCCCAGCTCGGTTTGATGTGATTGTGTCCCCCCAGGAGCCTCCCAGGCACAGGGAGGGGACCAGCACGTTTTCAGCAGTGTGGATGTGCATCCTGGCCATGTGAGCCTGCAGCATCCTGCTCCATCTCTAGCTTTGGGTGGGCTGAAACATTACTGCCTGTGGGGACTGGGCATGCTGGAACTTACTGGAACTTGCCAGAAATGTGCAAAATAACTATAAAAAAAAGGATACAAACTCAGGAAGAACCAAATTAATCTATGGCCCTAAAATACATACTTATTATCATATTGTTTGTGGCAGCAGCTTCACTTAAAGAGAATCAAATTCATGCAGTGGTGGAGGGAGGGCTTTCCTAACCTGGTTTGCTCTGCCTCATGGGCTGGTTGGTAGAAATTCTCCTGTGGCCAGCTCAGCTCAGCAGGTCTGAGGCAGTAGCTTGAGGTGGCTGGAAAGGCAATGGGTGGAATTACAGATTTGCCAAAAACCAGCTGTGCTCCCAGTCACTCCAATCACCTTTGGCCAAATTTCCCTTTGCAAAATTAGGACAATAATTTGTTATTCTGTGTAACAAAGCTTCTGAAAACTGCACAGCTCAGCACTGCAAAAGGATATAATGATGATTTTCTATATTAGTGTATTTTTTTTTATATTTCCCCTCTATTTAAATGGAAACCATCTCAGAAATTTAAATCATTGGTAAATGTGGTCTCAGTGAAGTTTGGCAAAAACTTTTTTGTCTTCTTCCCAAATTGGCTATAAATTACCATGGGAAACAAGTAACACTTACACCACCTCCCATGATATTCATGAATAGGAGTCAATTTATTTTGTGGAACTGGCCATTCTAACCAGTGCTGTTCTGCTCTAAGACTGAATTATGACAAGGTCAATACTTGTCGTAAATTTACATTTACGAAGCATTATCAATGAAAAAATTGTAATTTTAAAATGCCACAGAAAACAACACAAAGCCATTTCACTTTGTGCCAAAATATGATCAGGTCTGATAATGATGACGGAAATAAATCCATTTTGTGACAAATCTAAGATTTTAATCTAATGAAAGGTTCTCCTTAGAACCAAATATAAACACTACTACAATACCATTGAAAGGAACAGATGGCTTTTTTTTTCCCAGAGGGAGATCTGCATGTGGATGAAGTGCAGTGTTATTAATGGTCATAAAATCATTTACAAATATTTTAAACACAAATATCAGCGTATCAAACTTGGCAAATGTCTTCTTTTGAAGGAAAGGAAATAGATTGCCTTTCCTTTGAATTCTGGAAATATGTTTTCCCTTGAAACTAGATGTACCACTGTAATTAAGGAATTGCTTGGTCAGTTCAAATGAATAGTCTGGTGATACTGGTGAAAACTTAAGAAATGAAGAAAATAAATTATAAAACTTTAAGGGCATTGTGCACTTCAACATTGGTCTTTAGCATGCCAGTTTGTGACGGACACCCTACACTGACACATTTTTCTAGACCTTCGTTTATTGCTTAACTAATGGATACTAATTGGAAAAACTTATAATGAAATAGCATAAAATATAGCACTATGACCCTAACCTTGATATTCCCATCCCCTTTTTTATCACTATTCCATTTATAGGAATTGAATACTGATTGTACTTATTATTTGAGGTTTAGTCAATGCTTAGTTAAATACTGTCATTGTTCCTTTCCTGATGTTCCAGGGAAGTAAAAGAGAAGCAGACTTAATCCCTGCAATGTCAGTCAGATGTTTTGGCAGAAATATATACATAAATCAAGCTTGCTATTTTCAAAAGATATCCAAATCTAACTTTGTAATTGATTTTCCCATAAGATTGAATCCACATTACTGTGGATTATTTTTTGTTTGTTTCCTGATCAAAACTGTCTGGATGAAGTTGCTGATAAAGATCTCTCTGCTTTCCCTAACTTTAATACTAAATCTCTAAACCTCCTAAAGGACTGGTGGAAATTAATTAAGTGGATAAAACTAGAACTGTACTCCTTCTTTTTCACCTAATAACTTGGGGTTTTTTTACCTCATAACTTTAACTAGCATAGTCTGTCAGTTACACCTCTTTCTTTCTGTCATTTTTTGCATCTCTCCACTTTACATTTAAAGTATAAATTCTTTCCAACAAAAATCTCCCATTTTTATCTTTCTGTTACCAGTCTATCACAGGAAATCCACCAGTGAGAAATCTGGGTTATGCCAACAGAAGGAATAATATCCCTGTAATTTCCCTGTGGCACAGATTAGCCTTTTAATGGGCTAGAAGCTTTTAATCCCTTGGCTGACCAGGTCCCAAGGTTGACAATGAGCACTACCAAAGCCTTCTGCATGGGGAGAGGGCTGAAGCTCTGAAAAGCTGGCCAAAAAGAAATTTATTCTGTATTAGCATCAGTTACAAGAATAACTCAATGAGCTCACCTAGTAAGATATTTGTACCAGGGATTGTTTCTCTTTCTTTGTGCAAGTGTTATCAACTGGCACTTTGCTTCTGATTTCTGACCTGTCTTTTCCTTCAGTTCCCTCTCATAAGGAACTGAAAATCTCAGCACTACTCTCCTGTTGTCCTTGCACCCCTGGTTTCCACTTTTAGCACTTTTTAAGCCTTCTGTGTTAATGATGAATTTTTCATCACAGAAGTGGTACTTATTTGTAGTACTTTAGTAACACACAGTTTTGTGCAAAAAATAGACCTTACTTTTGCTTTTCACAGAATCACAGAAGGGGACCCACAAGGATCATCGAGTCCAACTCTTAACTGAATGGGCCCATATGGAGATCAACCCTACAGTCTTAGCATTATTAACACCACACTCTAATCAACTGAGCTAATCTCAGTGGCTTTTTTGCACATCTTGTTCAAATACATTATGAGTTAAACTTTTGCCCTTAACCTGAATCAGGAAAACTCTTCTGATATTTAGCAAAAATGTTCCTACCCATTTCTATGACATTTCTCAGCGGAAAAAAAGGACAACTAATTAGTGAAATAGTTTTTATGACTTTAAATCACTAAACATTTGAAATCTAAATCAAATGTATTCAGTGAATGTCCCAGTTTGCAATACTTGAGGAAGTAAAAGAGCATTGAAAAAAACCCCAAAAAACAAAACCAGCAAGAAGTAAAGTTGATATCAGAGTCTCAACGCTTGTAATGGAAGCTTGTATTTAAAATACAAGAAAAAAAGGCAAGAAGAGGCTTGAGCAGGGCCAGTTTTGAACAGCTGTAAAATCATCCAAGTCTGAAGGTTCACATGCCCTTGTTTATGGCCAGTAAGGTCCCAGGTGTTTGCAGAGAATCACAGCTGGATAATTCTCCTTTTTAGTGCCAATCAGCTCCTCACGCTGGGTGCTGGTGCAGCTGGAAGAGCAATGCTGCTGTTGGTGCAGAAGTTTGAGAAACGGGCACAGACAGGATAAGAACCTCTCCAAACTTGCCTATGTCTTACTGATGAAACTGAGCAAATGAAGCATTTCCTGAAGAGGCAGGTATTAACATTTTTATCAAGGTTATTCAAACCTCAAGCTGGCTCCAGTTGTTTCATGGGGCTTATTGACAAGGTTCTGTGCTGTGACATTATCCTGAGCAGCGATGCCATGGGATTAACTCATTGACTTTCACCTTTCCTGGTGAGCTGGCCATATGATGCCACCATATGAGATTCCTGCCCAGCCAGCCAAAGGCAGCCTGTGATGGTCAGCATGCCAGCAAACCCCTCCTCTGATATCTGGGCTCCCCTGGCAAAGTCTTTGAACAGATTTCTCTGTCTATCACCACCCAGGACAGATATTGCTGTGTGAACAGATTGATTAAGTGATGGAAAATTACTTTGCTGAGGTGAAGAACTAATTTAACACAGTCACAAGGATGCTGTATTCTTATGTAAAGGAATGCTCAATACTAGCTAAACTTAGTCTGTTCATGTTGTAAGATACACTTAAAATTTTATTTTGTTATGTGAATTTAATGTTTGGGGGTCTCCTTTTAGTTTTTAGGCTATATTACATTTTTTATATTGAATGCATGAATTATTTGTAAACTGGTTTTCTTAGATGACTTTCTGAGCCCTCTTGGCCTCCTTCCTTGGCATGTCAGAATTTAGAAGCTGGTTTCCATGGATTCTCTATGTTCAGATTTTAAATTTATTTTCCACAATGTTTATGCCATTAAAAATAGAAAATTAAATATTTGTGAAAACAAACAAATGAAAAAAAGTGGTGGTCTGATCAGTCACTATTATTTTATGCAACTGTAATTTTCTTTGTTACAGCCTCCATGAGGTTAAAGTTCATCAGCTAGGGATGTGGGATATAAATATGTCACCTTTCAGTGGATTCTGCATAAAAGCACCTGAAAATATCAGGTAGGCTTATTTAAACAGTGCAAACCATAGAAATGTGTTGAGTTAATTATAACCTTGAATCATTTCCAGTTCTAAATATATCTGAGCTAAGTACATGGCTTAGAGTAAGCAGGCAAGAGAAGGGAAATGGCTGGATCTGTGCTGAGCTCTGGAAAGGCAGGTTTGCTGCTGCTGAAGAAGCTGCAGGGTATTAACTCCGTCAGAGGGCAGGTACAGACCTTGAAAGGGGCATCCTTAGAAGCAGTTTTTGCCTCTCACAGCTTCCAGCATCCCACCAGTACCAAGCCATAGTTCAATAAATTTTCTAATGATTGTTTTCCAATGCAGCTCAGCCTCCTTAACTCTTCATCCCACCCATGGCTGGAATACACCGATCATGCCTCCTTTTTTTTGAACACAACAAAAAGGAATTTAGCCAATGGTAAAGAAGAGTCTTTTATTAGTTGATGTGTAATAAGACAAACATGTAAGAAATCTCAGCACTATTTGTGTTGGCACAAAAACTTGAAGGCTGGGTATTGGCTGGTGACTAGCTGACACAGCTAGTTCTCTCACATTCAAAGACTCCTTGACATCAAGTTTCATTTCCATCTCCATACTTGTCTTCATGCTATGCTCATTTGTACAGGCTACACTCACAGCTTGTGCTGTCAGGAGAAGGTTGGTTGGCTGGCATGTCTGGAAGAAAGGCAGGGGATAAAAATTCTGAGATTAGCACATTAGTGTCTCTGTTGCCACTGCCGTAGGATGTGCGTGTCAGGTGAGGAACATCAGCTCTAGACGAGACAGTTCTGCTTCAGCTGAGACACAGAAGAGGAATTTCCATTTGATCAGAGCACATGAAGCATAATTTAATGCTGGAAGCACTCAGTCATCATCTGTCATTGGAGGGATAAGAAGAGAAAAAAAAATTAATAGATTTTTCATTTTCTTCCTGATTTTCAGGTACTGCTCCTGCTGGTCTCCTTTTATTTGTTAACAGTTATCTGCCAGTACAGATGGCACAGATTGCTTATGGTATCTCAGCATCTAAGGCAACTTGGAGCTAATTGTTGTGAGGAAGAGAGTGCATGGATAAGTACAATCATACAGTTGGCCTTGCTTCCTCTTGCTTTTTTTCTCTACCATCCAATCTGGACGCTCACAGAAACAGGAAAATGGGATTTAGTTTACTATAGCAATATCTGCAAATGAGATATGTTCTTTTCTATTTCTGAATGTGAGTATTTCAGTAGTAGACACAAGAAGAGAATAAGGAAGCACTCTTCTAATTATTTCAACTGTCTCATTCACAATTCTCTCAGTTCCATTAATTGTTTTATTCAATACATGTAAGTCTTGCATTCCAGAATAAATGTAGATTTTTTCAACTCTAAACAAGAGAACCTGCTGTATTTTTAAAATAATCAGTATTCTTTCAAAGACACAGACTTCAACAGCAGATTAATGCACAACGAGGGAAATAGCTGCACATTTTTTCTCTCCTCTATCTGAAGAAATAGCTGCATTGTTTCATCCCTGTTTAACCCAGCTTTCAATTTTCACTCAGATCCCATAGCTCAGTAAAAATTCTTTTACCAAAGAAATAAAAGGAAAATAATAAAAAAACCAAAGCCAAACAAACAAAAAATAAAATCCTCCTAGTGCTGATTTCATTGCCAATTCTTCATATGAGTTGGACCTAACTGATTTCTATTGAGAATAAAACAAAACTCCGACTGATGAGGTCAGTAATCTAATTTTGCCTGAAGCAATCTGATAAACAAAATGCCAGAAGTAAAGTGAATATTCTGCAAAGATAATAGGCCAAAGATAGAAATCAGTCTCTCAGGGCTGGGACCAGCTCAACCAAGGACTTATGCACAGAGCTTTCAAGTCCTTCTGTCTCTCTCCAGGTCTTGAAATATCAAAAAATTATATTAAATACCAATATATAATTTTCTCCCATAATTAATTTTTCAATCCAGGCTGGAATAGTCATAGTAATTAAATTTTCTGTGACAAATCTCAACTGTATCTCCAAAGAGAATGTGGCTTGATGAAATATCAGGAATCAGAATGAAACATCTGTGTGTAAAAAAATCTCCTCTGGCAATAAACTTCAAAGGGGCTGTGAATGAAAGAGGTACCTATTTATATGTGTGTAATACATCTGCATTCAACCTGTGAGAGGAGTTAACAGAGAGCTGTTTCCTATTTTTAGCAGCACTCTTCATGTATTTCCTTAACTTTGTCCACACTAAGTAGACCCAAAGAGGGGATAGTGAACATATTTCATTTTCTTAAGAGAAAGTTAAATAAAGAAAATACCAAAATAACAAATATACACATTCACACTGCCTTTGTGCTCCATGAGGAGGAGCTGTTATTTCAAGCAGAGGATATGCATTCCTAACTGCAATGGGTAGAAACCTCGATGCCACTTTTAAAATTAAAACCACATCCCAGACTGCCACTGATAATAGAGCTCCATCATTCTCACCTACCTAACCTGTCTCAGGGCCTAGGGCTGGACTGAGCTATTCTACTTATTTTTCTTATAGAAATCTCCAGTAGCTCATACCTTGCTTTTCTTTCCCTACTGTGAGTTTAGAGATCCTTTTGAGCATGAAGCATCCCAGATAACAATCTTACACCAACACACAGTTTTCAGAGGAGCCTTCAGACTGAAAGGTTTGGATTGATATCACTAGGTAGTTATAAAAACATTTTCATGGGCACTTAAATACTCTGCAAAATTAGAACTGTGCTTTTCAGTCATTTGATTGATAATTCATCCTTTTTTTAGTGCATTAGTCGGGACTTTTTATTCCCCCATTAAAAAAATCATGATTAAAACTCAAAAAGTTGATCCTTTACCCATAGCTGTCATGGCTAGTAGGGTTTCTTTTCTTTTGCTAGAGTTTCTAATAGCTTTTGAAATACATATCTCTACAAAGATCCTACTGGGATGGTACGAAATACTCTGCTAAATGTCTTTGGAAAGCCATTGAGCCAATGCTCATCCAGTTATCAAGGTCATAACATTATCTGTCACTTTATGGTCTGTTGGGGCTTGTGAAGGGGATATGGAATTTATGCCTTCTCCACATAACTCCCACTGTGCTACTCTGAAAAAAAAAAAAAAAAAAAAAATAAAGTTGAGGTACTTTGGAATTGCCACAGGGTTTTTCATAATGTTTCACCAAATAATCTCTTTGCAATTTCCTTAATAATCAACATTGTTATTTAATGAGAATGGCTTTGTAGAGATCTAAAGGTACATGTATATGTGGAATGTTTTTTACAATTACTATCATTATCATTTTAGGCTCTGGTATTATTCACTAATTAGACTCCTCCTTGTGGAAGGCAGCAGTGAAACCCAATTTATTACAAGCAAACATCTCTAAAAGGAACCTGAAACAGCTCTAAATAACTAAGAGGAAATTAGGCTTGAACACATTTGGCTCAGATTGCTGAATTTATCAGACTGAATTTGATAATGCCTGTGTTACTCCCAGCCCCACCCAAAAGAGAAAAAGGCAGTAGCACAGCAATTTCTCTTCTGGAAGCAGCATCACTAACAGGAGCCCATCAGGCCATGGCCAATCTGTTTGCAGGGAGGTTCAGGGCTGGGAACTAAGCTGAGCTGACACAGGAACAGCTGCAGGTCCCAACAAGGGGATGGCAGGCACAGACCGTCTCCAGCACAGAGAAACACACAGGCTGTGTGTATTTTAATCAGATAGTAAGTGGCCAAAGCAGGAAATTGAGTCTGCCAAACATCCTTTTCATTCAAGAAAATATAAACATAATGCTTCAAACCAGCAACACAGAAATATGGTGTTTGTAAATTTACCAGTCCTTTGTGGAATAACTAATTAATATTGTCTGGTGAATGTTGTTTTAAACTTTTATTTTTCCTCTTTTCTTGTATTAATTAACTTTTCTGGCACTTGCCTTTCTACACTTTGTATCATGAGTGATCACCCTGCAACTTGCTCAGAGCTTCACCTCTGCTACCTTTGCTGCTGGAAGAATAAATAATTCTGGGGAAGCAAAGGTAGGTCCTGAGAGCTATCAAAGGGGAATCGTTGCCACAGAAACTATGTCTTGCATTTTGCAGGTTCAGTTAGTTTGTTTTAATTTCTTATGGTCTGAGAAAGGTGGTGTTCCTCTCCTGAAAAATGAAAAACCCCTGGGCAGTTGGGAAGTAACAAGGCAACAGTCTAGACACCTGCCCCACCTTTTCATTAGACACAGGACTGTCTAATCCCATGGGGCACCAAGACCGATGGTGTGAGATGTTTTCATTTCCAACGCACGGGGAAAACGAAATTTTTTTTCCATCTGCTTCTCCTGTTTGGTAAGTGTATCATTAGGTAGTCTTTTCACTGGCTTAATTTGAAACCTAGAGGGCTTTTTCTAGGCCACTGACATGGGAAAACAATTGCACTACCAATTGCACTACCACCTGCAGCCACAGGTCTCTTGAGACTCATCACACAGCCATCATGCCACACAGTGATTTTGAAAACATCATTGCTTTATAATAATCCATTCGGTAAATGCTGGAAATAGCCCAAAAGAAATATTAGCCAAGAGGAGGACGGGTGGCAAATCAAAGCCATGCTAAAAGCCCAATGCAAATTAAGAGGGCACTTGGCTCTTGTGGTGCAAGCAAGAATCAGAAATTGAAGCTTACATCATGCTTTTTTTGACAAAAGTGAGAATACAGACTGCACTGCTTCTGCAAGAAACAAACCTGATACAGAAGAGAAAAAAAAAAAAAAACAAATTCTCAATTGTATAGGGTAGATGAAGAAGAAAAGATGAAATAAAGGAGTGATTTATTTTTCACTGTCTCTTATATTCGACATTCTTATATGAAACACATTTCATCGTAGTGCTCTGCAGAGCTTTGCAGAAATTCTGTGCTATAAAATCTCCTGTGTAATCATAAAACATTCAAGTTAAACATATGCTAGAGAAAATAACAAACAAAGATATTAAATGGTCAAGAGGTCTTAAACCCAGTTTTCGTTTTATCGCACAACTGTGCTTTCCAGCTGTTGTTTCTTATGATGATGAATTGTGCTGTGATCACTCTGGACATCCTTTCATGGGAGAAGATTATTTTTAGTGAAGGGGAAAAAAGTCTTTGATATTTAAAATGATAAAAGAGTCAGGTAGTTTTAGCAAAAGGCAAGTGGTTTGGAAAAAACAAAAAAAGTCTCCTGTTCTTACACAAATTGAAGTTTGCTAATTATTTCATTAAATTGCACTTATTTTTATCTTCCTGCTCATGCTCAGGAGACATACACAACCCTTCTGTTGATTAAAGCTGAAGTGCCAGATATCAAACCACATTTTTAAGAGAAGATGGTATTGTTCTATGTTTTGTGATTCATTTTGCCAATAAAAATGCCAGGGAAGATCTCATAATAAACGAATGCCTTCTTTAGTCTTTTTACATTTTGTGTGCCTGCATGGGTGTGAGAAACCCTGACAAAACCATGTGTAGTCTCCACTGAGCTCCTGAAATGCCAGCCTATAATTTGGATTGACACCAGGCAAGAAACACTGATGATTTTTGGCATTCCCATGTTTCTGAACTGCCCCTGAGTGACTGTGGAGATTAGACTCTAAATTGGAGGATCAAAACGCTCTCCTCAGCTTACAGCTCCAAGAGTGTTGTATCTTAACTCCAACCTGAGACAAGAACTGTGTTTAAAACTGCTCTTTGTTGCCTGGTATGGAAGGAACTGTGACACCTGAGCCTGTCTGGATGAGTCTTCAGCCTGGACAATCAGGAGATTAAACACCAGAGAGGACACAACAAAATACTTTTCCATTCCAGTTTAGTCAATGGGATGCAGAGACCAAGAAAAGAACGATTTTGAGTATTTCTGTATGTAATAATTGCAAGGATATTTCCCCTAACTCCCAGCTCTAAAAACAGAGATGCTTTTGAGCTTCATCACTCAGGAAAAAATAACATTCTTTGTCCATTTTTTAAAACAGGATTTTGATTAATTTTACACTTCTCTCAGTCTCCACAACTTTCAGGCAGCCCATTAGAGATTTTGCACAACTTGAAAAATAATTGACTCCTTTTGATTAGGAAAAGCATGGAAAAAGCTTGGAGGTCCTATTGCATTGCCTACTGCTCATTGCTGTTTTCATTGTCCATTGATTAACTTTTAAAGTAATGCTTCCCCAAAGTAGAAAATTGAGAATTGGATTTGTTAGACATCTACCTACTGAAGGATACAATGTCTTCTAATAGATTTGCACCAATTTCCCATGAAATACCAAAAAGAAGTAGTGGGAAGAATTGTTACAAAACATGCAATACAAATACCTGCTTTAAATGCTCCCACTTTTCCTGAAATGTCAGACACACAATGTAGAATGATATTGGGAAAAAATACATGAAAAGTATACACAAATTACATGAAAATTATTAGTTCTTTTGCTTCATCAATATTTTATTTCAATATGTACAATCAGCACCTATGATACCATACAGATTTGATTGAAAGCTGGTTGAATATATATTATACATTTGTTATTTAGTGACAATATATTCAAAACAAAGACCTATATTTGCAGTCAGTTTTAAAACACAACAAGATAAAGAAAAATTGTCCTTTCTACCCTCCTTTCTTTGAGTTGTTCCACATGGATTGAGAAAACTTCTGTGTGCTCTGGGATGATCAGAGAGATGCAGAAGTTTGCCCTTCATAACCCCTCTGCCCTTCATAACCTCTCTACCATCTTGTCCTCTTCAAAGGAGAGAAGAAATGAAGAACAGGACACTTGCCTCTTTTGATTCCTTTTGTCATTAGTCCAGCACAACCACAGCTTGCTAATAAAGAGGTTATTTACACTCACACCCAGGGAACCCTCTCCAGTCAGGTGTTGTGGCTCCCAGGTGGAAGAGGCCACCATCCAGAGAGACCAGTGAGTCCAAGAGTTCCATGCACATTTGTTGCTTGAACTGGTCTTGCCAAAAGACCAGTCCTTCTCCTTTAGCAAATGAAAAAGGACCAAGTGAGAAGTGGTTCATCTGATGTCAAATGTCTGAAAGTTAGATATTGTTCTCTGAGTAATTTTTCTAGGCTGGTCTAATTTGAATACATGATAAAGAAAATTGAGAGTGATCAAGCCTGGAAGGGGTAAGTATCACTTAAAGATAACCTTTTAAAAGCAGGATGGGACAAATTTTTCTCCTGAAGGTTCCTGTATCTTTTCACTGACATTAAAATGGCCCAATTTAGGTCATATGCATAATTTTTAGAGCTGCAGTAATTTATAGTTAGATGACAACAACATTGTTTGAGGAAAATGAGAGTTTAATTTGAAAAACTGGAAGGAAAGACGTATGAGGGAATAACTCAGTTTGCAAAATGAACTCTTTTTTGGGCCATGGCCATTCTGTTTCTGTTGTACCCAACATGTATTTAAAACCTGGCAATTAAATTGAACAGCATATCACCTTCAATCACAGATTTACTAACTTGTATAAAAAATCTTTTTGTTTTTTTAGGAATGTTAGATTTGAAAGCCTCACAAGGATAGTTCCTGTAACATAAGACAGATCCTTGAAATTCTCAGTTGTATAACAAAGGACAAACTTTGGCATCTTCAGTATCCAAAGCATCCTGGAGACAGTGCATTAACTCAGCTAGTCTTTTTGCATCACATAATTCAGCCAGGGAAAACAAAGCAAAATAATAACTTGAATAATTATTTAACCCTAACTTCTGCCAGTCATCCCTCCATCCTGTATCTCAGCAAGTGTGTGCTGCTATTTGCTATCCTGCATGTCTGTACAAGAGGAATAATTCACCATCTGACTAGAAATGCACAAAGCCTGTGTGTTTGTCCGTGCTGGAGACGGTCTGTGCATGCCATCCCTTTATTGGGACCTGCAGCTGTTCCTGTGTCAGCTCAGGTTAATTCCCAGCCCTGAACCTCCCTGCAAACAGATTGGCCATGGCCTGATGGGCTCCTGTTAGTGATGCTGCTTCCAGAGGATGCATCGCTGACCACACAGCACTGATCGGCCAGCAAGGAGGAAAACACGGTATCCAAAGTCGCTGGAGTTTAATCAGACAGGAAACTGAGCTGACCTGTTTTACTCCTATTTATTAATTTGAGAATATCCTCTTTTACCTTCAGGAAGAACAGAAACTAGGCCATCTTACACGTTAATTTTTAGTTCTAGCAAAGCTAAGATGTTTTATTTTGGAAAGGATAAATGTGCCCTCTCTAGTACTTGATGTTATGGTCATGTATCTGCCCTAATACAGGCCATTATTTTGTATGGATTTTCATTATTTTGTACGCATTTCCATGCTCTGCACATAATTTCTTCCTTACATTAACTTTTAAAAATGTTAGTTCTTAGACAAATACATTTATTATCTACTATATGAATCTATATTGATTTTTTTCTGATTATCATACTAATGAAATGATCCAAAGAAGTAGAAATTAATTAAGTCTCATTGTTTTCATTTTATCATTAATTTTGCATTTGAAAGAGTAAGTGGATCAGATTAATATTTTTTTCATACACATCAAATGGCTTGGAAAGGGTGGGTAAGCACAGTTGCTGTCCCCTCAGAAACAAGGACATTGAGGTTTGTGTCCTATATTTAACCAAATGTTAATATTTTACAGATAACAAAATAATTATATTGCAGGACAATAGAATTTCACGTCTGACATAAGTTATTACCAGCAGCTAAAATTGAATTCCATGTGTGTTGACAAATCACTAACAGGGAATAAAATTGTTCAAAATAAGCAACACACATCAATACAAACAAGTTTTCAAAATGCATTTTAAATACAGAATTATTGTTGAAAGGTTTAATTAAAAAGGAATGGTGATAAGAACAGCTGGTTGGTAATTATTAAAAAATGCATATGCTTTAAATTAATAATTGTTACTAGTTTACTAAACATGGAAGGTCTGTTCAAGCATTTAATTGTCTTTAAAGGAAACAACTATGAGGAATTCATTAGGTATTAATTAATTACTAAGCAAAGAAATTGGCACTTACTAATTATTTTGGTTGATACCTTCCTTGGCCTAGTCCTAGCCTGCAGTTTGATCAGTGTGTTTTATACACATGATTACAGCTGGATTTTAGAATACAGCTGTTTACCTAACAGAGTGCAGTGATCAATCATCTGCAAATGGGAATGACAGAGACATTTATAGAAATTATGCCTGTTTGCTGCTAACTTCCCAGATGTTTTAATCTGATAAAAGAGCCCCTCTAAATCTTGTCTGAATTTACTTTTGCCTGTAAAGAAACAAAAACCATTTCTTTTTAAGACAATCTATTCTGTTGCAGAGTTCACAGTGAAAAATGCATAAATTGCAGTGACATTTATTAATACTGCTGTAGGTAATTAAAAAACTTGCAGTTCAGAAGATATTTGAGCCTTCTGGGCTCTTTGGCATTAAGGTCATTCCCATGGCCATAACCCCAGTAATTTTGGAAAGACCTATTTCTCTGTCTTATCTTCATGTATCATGCAGCATTTCAAAAGAGCAACAAGGCACTCAAAAATAAAACATCACAGGGAGATGATTTGAGTTCTTGTGTGATTATAGTCACTGGCTTAGTGCCAGCTAACACCACCTGAGGTGTAGTATAATTGCCCAAAACTTCAATGCTTGTCATGTTCTATTTGTTAAGGATCTGTCAACATTATCACTGTAAATCCTAACTAGCAATGATAGAAGAGTGATATTCATTTTAGAATGCATGAATGCATGCAGGTAGGTATGTTTTGTATATATATATATATACATATGTAGCTACATACATAAGGTGTGCATATGGCATATAAAATATGCATTTGTATATACATAGAATTTGTTTATGCAATGAATTTATTGCTGTATGGTAGTCATATACCATACGTAAAAACTATATTACAAATATTTGAAATATATATAAAAGTAAAAAAAAGAGATTTTTCATGTGTGTGTATATATATATATATAATTATATATAACATATATTAATTCTTTTTTAATGCTATAAATACACATATGTGTATATTTATATCTATTATTGCAGCTTGTTTGTCCCTATTTATAAGTAGGAACCTCATTTAGATTCCATAGTGAGATATTCTCTGGATTAATGTGTTGAATGTTAATGAAACAAAACCTTCAAACACAGCATTCAAATATTTTTTACTAAAATGTTCACAAGTGGATGACCTGATAGTGAAATATGTAATCAATATATAAATAAATAGAGTCGAAACAATACCGATACAGTATTTAAAATCTGATAAATGAAGAAAGTGAATAATTATTTATAGATTTATTCCTTTTCAATAGCATGGTGTATTCCCAACTATCAGAATAACAAGAGAAGGCTAATAGATAAACTGCAGACAAAATAAAGGTGGAAGGTAGAACAATAAGGCATCAAAGAAGACTGGAACATGGAGCAGGAGAGAGAAAACTGTTTTGGGGTTAAGAGAAAGTGCAACTATGAGGTTTGAAAAATATTTAGAGGAACTTGTGTGGGGTAGGTATAAAATTTTCATACTTCAGAGGAGTTGAGATGAAGATCTACTAATCAGTCTTAATGAATATTTGCTAGAAAACTATGATGTCAAGCACACTAAGGGAATACAGAACATTCTGTGAACCAGGTCATCTACACCATTGCACTCACTTTTTATGACACAAAACTCAACATCTTCAGTCCCTTTCTGTCAGCTGAGAGCTGAAAAATACCATTCTCAATAGAAAATCCAATTCATCCTAAATTCTAAAGCAAGTTATATTGGAATAAAGCTGTCTAAAAATTTACCAGAAGTCCCACATGTTCCCAAATAACCCTTGCATTCAGTGGGAAGGAGAAAGGGGACTGGTGTACTTGTATGCATGCACTGTCTATGATTTCAGCAAGAATATTGAGTCATGGATCTTCTTGGATGTAGTAAAAGACCAGTTTCTTCTCCTGGGACCCAAACTCTGGGAGTGCTGCATCAGTTACTCTGCAGCAGCTGGATTATCATCAGGATAATGGAAAAGAAAAAGAGACAGCAATGACTTTCCACATCTAAACCATAAAGTGCAGGTGTTGCTGTTTTCAGTTCAGGGTGTTGTACTCTAGGATCTGCACTAATAGGTCTTGGATAGGCAAACATAAGAGGGGTTCACGTTGCCCTTTAAAGCCTGTATGACTGAATGATGAATGAGTGAGTGGATCTAAGTGTAGATTATAAACAGCATCCATAGGTGGTAGATATTCACACACTGCTGAATTGGTTGACATCATGAGCTTAGGATTCAAATTAATGAAGTTATAATGGTATGGACTTAATTCAGACTCACAGATCCAAGGGTACAGAGAAGTCCTCATGTTGGATAACCATAAGCCTCAATTAGGGATGGCTGATTTAACTTTTAGTACCTCTGATCTCTGACATAACAGATGAACTTGAATTATAAGAATAGCGCTGCCTTGAGACTCCATTGTGAGCTTGTCCTCTTCATGTATCACTTCAGAAACATTTGTCTGAATGCCATAGGAACCCCACAAGTGTCACTGTTGCTCTCCAGAGGCTGGAGAGTTCAGATGACAGTGAATAACCTTGGTTACAGATCTGGGTGTCAGTCTATGCTGTTCTTACCCATGCTCAGAAATGCAGTGTGTTGTGAGTGGACCACCTCATTCAATATGCACTCTGAGGGTGAACTATTCATTACAAGAGCCCTTGGTGAGCAGCATAACAAACATCCCACTGTATTTTTCCATGCATTTCTCAGTTTGCTGAAACATTCAATTTTTCTTCTCGAGAAAGAAGAAAATCAAAAGTGGACTTTTCCCTTAAAGATATTAGTTTCATGGATCCTTTTTTTTTCCTAAATCAGGTCTGATATTGTTAAGGCTGGAAATACTTTGAGGGAATGCATGATGGATGTGTGAAGCAGAGAATATGAATAAAGAAACACCAATGGTTATGAACAAAAAAGTGTAAGAGGCAACGAATGGCTTTCATTCAGTGTGATCAGCCACACACAAAGCCTGACTCAGTGTGAATGGGCAGGAGAGAAGCTGTGTAAATGGAAGTAAATATGGCTATCACCAGAAGACCAGGAATGTGCATGGAAGAGTGTGACAGGCTATTTGTAAATATGTCAGATTACAGATTGCAATGAGAAAGGAATTTTAATTTTTGTAGTACAAAAGGCAAATATATTCCACTTTTTCAGAATAGAAAACTCCACTCTCAGAATGAGCCCTTTATCCCAAGAGAGAATCATGCAGGAAAAATGAAGATTGTTTGCAGGTATGTGCTTGAAACATACATTTGTTTCAAAAACAACCTGTGGATATTAGGTAGATTTTTGTAAAACCTAGCTGAAAGTGAACAATGATTGCATGTGGACAATTTAACCTACAAAGAAACAAGTAAATTGCATGGATAAAATTTTAAACTTTTTTTTAACAATAATTAAAACAGAAGGAGAAACAAGCACGTTCAGAAAAATATAACTGCAGACGGATTTTTGCTCTGTTGAAGAGTTTAATATCCATTTCCAATATTCAGTGTAATTTTAATGAATCTTTATTTTATCTGGACAGAATGAGACCTTTTAGGTATCCAGGACCATTGGACTCTATTCCTTATTAAACTGGTAGTGTTTGGAGTGGCCTTTGACAAAGAACTCTGAAATTGTGAAGCTTGCTTGCCTGGGAGAACTAATGGGCTTCTTGCTTTATGAAATGTGCACAGCTTGATGTTTTAGGTAGAGTGGGTATCAAACACAGCTGTGGCCTTTAGGCTTTTAAGGGGAGAATATTATTTTTAAACAAACATGTCCTCAGTGTTTGTGAAGATGCTTCTGATATTATACATGCATCCTTATTCATAAAAATGGAGTTCCTTGCACTTCTGGAGGTTAAATAAACAGATTCTGGGCTTTTTCTAATAACCTATACAGATTTAGGACCAGAAAAAAGTATTATGTGAAACCTTGTAAGGTTACTGTTATTACTTTATTACCAAGGACACCAGGAAATCAAATTTCTTCAATATCAATAATATGGCTTGCAAATTTAGGGTCTTGCAATATCAGGAATACATAAGAATGTTTCTACTTTAATTTCTGCTATTATTTTATTTTAGTTTAGTTTAGTTTAGTTTAGTTTAGTTTTGTTTTGCTTTGCTTTGGGGTTTTTTTTGTTTGTTTGTTTTTGGTTTTGTTTTGCTTTGTTTTGATTTGTTTCATTGTTAGCCACTTCAGGTAGCAGATCTGAAAAGGAAAAAAACAGTACAGGAGTTCATATAGTTATATGTCTAATTTTATGTATGTCAACCTCCTTACATATATATATATATCTCTCTCTATATATATATATCTATCCATGTTCAAAATTTCTCTATGATAAACTATTTTAGCAGTTAAAAATTACAGGATACAATTGATATCCTGCATTTCTGTTTATTAGGCTGTGGTAGGAGTTCTGTTCCCATTCATAGGCACCATACACTGAATTATTCCATCTTCTCCACGTACACACAACTTTAAACAAAAATTGGTTTTAACTCTCTTACTGCCTCTATTCGAAGCAGAAATAGAATGTAAAGGGAACATGATGTATTTTAATCACATTTTGATTATTTTGAATTACAGGAGCATCCATCCATGTTTGGGGAAACATGAGCAAAATGAGGTTTCTTTCCTTGCCTCTAAAAAGACTTTTAGTACAGCCACCATCCTATGTAATGTATTTTTGAAGAGCAGCCTGCCTTATTCACAAAGATAGAAAACCTAGAAAAAGAAATTAAGATTTAGATTTTTAACTTGTGCTCAATTTGAAAAACTTGATGCCAGCTGAATTTATATTTGATATTCACATTGCATTCAAGGTGCAAAGAAATAGGAGCCACAGCATCAATAACACAAAGCTAATGTATATGTCAGCTTCAATATTATACCTGTATTATTGGAATTCTTGGTTCAATAAAACCTCTATGTTTAACCATGATGTAAGCCTTAATATGAAAGCTAACTTTTCACAAAATATTTGAAGACTGGTACATCATTTATCTTAATCACCTAGACAGGCTCTGGCTGTAGATTGAAATTAAGCCTTCTGAAGCAAGGTGGGGTTCCTCTGGAGATATTATTTTTTGCTATAAGTAATCTCCCATGTTTGTGTCCCTGATCCCTGAACTGACATAAAGATGTGCTTGACATGGTAGATAAGTTTCCCCTGTGACTGTCCCCTGTTTTCCTCCTCCTTTTAAACTTACAGATGGCCATGATTCCAATGTTAAGGAACACTGATGCTTAAGAAGAAAAAACAGCTAGCAACATAGTATCCTCCCTACCATAGTGAAAATTCAGAGCTATAGATATTTAAAATTTTACTATCCCTTGCTACAAATGGAGAAATGCTCTTTTATCAAGCATTACTTTTGCAAATGTATATCCTTACTCAGTGTGAATTTTTCAGGGTGTTTACTTAAGATATTTGGGCCAGAAATCCTTCCTTCCTTCCTTCCTTCCTTCCTTCCTTCCTTCCTTCCTTCCTTCCTTCCTTCCTTCCTTCCTTCCTTCCTTCCTTCCTTCCTTCCTTCCTTCCTTCCTTCCTTCCCTCCAACAGCTTTGACACAGTTAAGAAATCCTTAAAGTAAAAAAATTTTTTTTTTTTTTTTTTGAGGGAGGGTTTTATGGAGGATGGGGGTGGAAATCATGTACAAAGTGCCAAAAGTACAATCTCACAAGTTGCCCATTTCCTTTCTGGACTTTTCTTTGCAGTCAAAGGTAATTTTTGTATTTTATTTACTGGTTACATGATGTAAAATAAGTTCCAATATATATGTGCACATGCGTCTGTGCATCTTTGTATGAAACAGAGACTGCCAATAATAATTTACTTTCTTTTTTCTTTCTTATAGGGGTTTATGTCCTTCCCTTTTGACACCATAATCCTTCCATAGCAATGTCACATGCAGTTTAATTTTTCTTCTCTGTATTTTAATTGCTATAATCAGTGCAAATGTATTTCCCCCCTGTGCAAGCATACGCATATATATCTACTGAAAATACTTTTTCCAAATGCAGTTCAAGTCACCAGAGTGAAATATCTAATAGTAACTGTAACTGCTGAAGTGAAAAAAAAGCCACAGCCTTACCTTGTCACAATGGATATAAAGCAGGATGGGAAGCACTGCACAGTAGCCTTTGCATTTTCTGGAATGAAATAAATGAGGAATTTCTGCATGCATGATTTTTTTTTCAGAATTATTTTAATATTATTGGGTTCCTGATAGTATTCAGCAACAAAATAGCTGAGCACATGAGCAGCATCAAGGTTTATTCTCATTTCAGTTCACCTCTGAGGTAAAAAATTATGTTAATTCTGTGGGCGGGGAATTGTCTAATTTAGAAGGCATTTCTCATAGGTGAACTTAATTAGATGGCACATTAGTAGAAAACATCCTGTGTTAAACTGGACATTGATACTTCCATTACAACACCGGGTTTCTCAGTAATGAGTTCAGTACAGTGTCTACTTCTACAAAGATTTAATAACAAACACTTTATTTTTGAGATATGAAGGTGCAATTCCTACTGACATGATGGCTCAGTTCAGCCCCAGGATTCAAAAAGACCCCTGTGAAAAAGGTTTTGCTCCAATATTTCATGATGCTGGACAAATGCTTTTACTTTTGGGTCCAAAAACATTTGCTTAGTTTAACTCCTGCAGAGGTTGGCTCAAATGCCTGACTATGAGTTGCCTTACCCTACCTTTAATATAAAGTACTCAAAAGTTGTCAAATTTTTCTTTTTATAAATAACTTTGTGCATAAATTAGGTGGAGTCCATGGATTTTCCATCTTGTCAAACCCTACTGTGAGCTAATATATACATACAGAAAAAATTCTGTCCAAAAGGGCAGCTAAAAGTCTATTCTGAAAATCATCATGGGATTCTGTTACCACCAATTGACATTTCTAAACATATACTTGCAGTAAATCAGTGCCATTGTTGGCTTTGTTTGTGTCCCAGCACCAAAAAAATTAGCTTCTATTTGCTGGTACTTTTTTTGGCTTTTTGCTTGTATTTATTTTCAAATTGGTAAATAGGAACATCAAGAATAGAACTGCGACAGCTCTCTGTCCTAATGTTACATAAAAATGCTTAATCTATTGCTACTGGGTATCATCATTCAACATGGTGACTTTATTAATTTTTGTTACACTTATCTGTCTTTTTGCAGGTAGCAGGCTGCTTTTTATAAATGTTTTAATTTTCCTAATTATTCAAATGTCAATTTTCCTCATTATTCAAGTTGAAACTGGGCTCTTGATTCTACCATTCAGCAATGCCTTTCTATTATTTGACAACTGTACAGCAGCTTGTATTTTCTGTCACATTCAGACAAAAAACATATTTCAGCCAGTAAATTATCCAAATCTCATGGAAAATAATGAGTCTTTTAAATCCTGGGCTCTGGATCATATTAAACATGTATACTAGGTCTAGATTTCAGACCAGCAAATATGAAAAGAACAATCAGTTTCACTTCTGCCTTGCAGACTTAACTTTTGTTTCATTGTTTAAAATGAGAAAAGAGTAGAAAAGGGAGAAAAAAGAGAAGGAACGAGCTTCTTGTATAAATGTTTGTCTGTAAGCATTGGCATACAAACACTTCTGTTGGCATGCTAAAACATTCCCCCATAAACAGTTCTTATGTGAGTGTTTATGGTAAAAAAAGCACCTTCTCCAAAGTGAATGGAAAAGCAAAGGGGCCCTGCTGCAGACATGGATGGATGGATCACTCTGCTGGATTTAGTGATTATGTCTGTGAATACACCATGCTACTTACTGCCCAGTAGTGACCAAGAGTCACATAAATCTTTTTGAAGTATTGCTGCCTTGCAATATAGCTGGGAAGAAGTTTCTTTCTGGATTGGGACATAACATTGAAAAAAATGAGAAAAAAAAATCCCAAATCTTTTCCTTTTTTTAAAAAAAAAAAAAAAAAAGAAGGAGAGAGAGGAAACAAAGCCATTTTAGTGGGCTCTTTTTATATATTTATTTTGAATAAAAGGTCAAATACCTCACTGAATTACTGAATTACTCATGGAAATCTTATCCCTTAATTTGTCTTGAGATAACATTCATGGCTTTCAGAACCATACAGTTCCCCATTATGTTTCAAGCTATTATTACGACTGTGGAAAATTGCACTGTTTTCTTGGAAAAGCATTACTGACTTGGATGTGGCTCTTAATTGTGGAACTTAGCCCTGCACTGATGACTTGAGGAAACTAGAGGGGCACAGTTGGGACACATGCCTTCAGGATAAATTCAGAGTCTTCAGCTGTGTTTGTTTTTATTTAGGGCTACACAAGATAGAAAAAACCTCTTTATACTATTTAATGTACATGCAGTCCCTAATGAATGATTATAAAACCCTGACACTCCTAGAAAATAATTGCTAGAATCTCTTCAAATAATTTTTCTTATGAACTACAGTAAAATTATTAGCCTTAGGTCAAAATTTAATTGCAAAAGCTGGGAAATGTCACCTAAATCTAACTGAATATTTTAAAGGGCTTTCTGAACAAAAAACTGTCAAGCAAGACTCATAAAAATTAATACATTGATTTTAGAATGATACCAAAAGCATATCATAATGTATTATTACAGTAGGTATCACCAGGTGGCACTGTTACAAATATATTGATTTATCTTGTGAATTGATAACAAGTTCGTGACTATGATAATAATCCTGTTGTTTTAAGTGATTTTTTTCCATCTCCCTATGATTTGCTCTGTGTTTTTCTTTACTTTATTTGGGTTATGCCTTGGAAGTGATACTATCAGAGAAGGTGAATGTGTATTTGTGTGTACCCAGCTTTGTGGTTTCCTGCTCAGTATCAATTTTTCCTTACATGATGTGCTGCAATGCTGGAATATCGGGAGAAAAACAACAGCAAGAAATCCAACACAATTGTACAGGTTTATTTTACAGACACATTCTGACATTTATTTATGGATGTTTCCTGCTTATGACAATCCTGTTAATTACTGACCAAGGGAACTTCAGCGCTGTGTAACATCAGTTGATGTAGATTTGCTCTACCAGATCATCCCCAAGCTAAAGCAGGTTAATTTCCAGGAGGTGCCCATGTGTGCTTTAAGCATTAGAGACGGGGTTATCCTTTCAGGTGTGGCCTGTAGGCAAGGAGGATTAGCTTTTTACACCGATAAGGTCTCTCAAGATGTATTTAGGTATAATCCCCAGCAAGTATGTGATGTGCCTCCTGTCTGATAGCAGCTCAAGGGCTGCCTAGTTGGCCTGGGGGCCTTTCTTGCTACCCTAAAAGGGAGCTTGAGTTTAGACTTTGTATTAATGATATTGATGTCCATGTTGCAGAGAAACAGGTCAGTGAGGGAGTCACAACAGGCAGGTCAGAGAACAGCTCTGTTTTGTTTTTGCTAACACAGTAATTGTGTTAGTGCAAGCGAAAAATGAAGCCAGTAATGTAGAAAGCAGGGCAGGGAAAAAGTACAGAGTGACAGGAGCAATGAGTTGCCTCCCCTTTCACACACCCTCATTGAACAGGCAAAGAACTGAAAGGAGAAGCACAAAATCCCTGGAAGCATACAAATGGGATAGACCTTGAAAAAAGACATTTTTGCTGAACTCACTAGGTCAGGAGGTTCTGGGATTTAGATCACATTATCAATGAAACAAACTGAAAAGACTCTCAGTGCAGAGGAGGCTTTAGGAATGCTTTAGAAATATGGTCATCCATGAAAAAACAAAAACAAAAACAAAGAAACAAACCCAGAATAATGAATGATATCAGTTCTGGTCTCACCACTACCAAGAACAGCTAATGAAAAAAACATGCAAAAATTCAGGCAAAGACATGAAATTCAGTGTCAGGAAATACTGAGAGTGACATGCTTAGAGATAAAACTCAGTGTTACTGATAAATCATGTAGGTAAAGGTGTCTGAGGGAGGCCGATTTAGGAGTACAGAAGGAGATAATCTGCAGAGCTGCAGTGTCACACAAGCAGGGTTTGGTGCAGCCCTGCATTGTGAAATCAGCCACAGCTCCCACATCAACCATCCCAAAAAAGCATGCAGGATTTGAGTCAGAGCAGAAATCTCACACTGGGATAGTGATGCTTCCACCAGCCTGTACAAATTTTCTGTCACGTGTACAGGAAATGTGTTATTCTTGCTTTTCAAAACAACAAACTTACCCCAAGAAAACAAAAGGTCAAACCAAACTGCAAATCTCTGGCTGAACTCATACATGAATTAATTCTTGTGGGTGTAATATAGGAAATTAGGACAACATCTACAGCACATGCAAAATCTTCTCAGAGGGTTCGAGCTAAGCACAGGAGCTGAGGTTCATCTTTCAAAACAGACACAGTATTCCAGTCCAGATAAACAAAGAAAATGAGCTACATGTGCTGTGATGCTCTTATGGGAAACACTGAGAAATCACCCTAAGATGGCAACAGCTGCAGAAATGCTGGACTTTGACTATTTGCCATGGCAGTTCCATGGCCAGCTTAACTCAAACATGGTCAAAGATTGAATGCAAAGCAGATATCACAATGTATGAAACATTGCTGAAAACTGACCACAAACACCCTGGAGTTTTCAAGGAATTAGCAGAATCCCATAAGAAGTACACATATATTATCTGCATTCATTGTTCATCCCTGTCATGCACAGCTGTGGAATCTACAGTTGCAGTGACAGAAAGCAGCAAAGGAAGCAAGCAGCAGCTAAGGAAACAAGGGAATGTAAGCAAAACAAATGTAGTAACTCCATGGGCTAACAGCATGACAACAGCCAGAAAGAGAAATGGTGGAATTTGGATGTACCCAAATTGCAGTAACTGCAGAAAAACTAAGCTGGGAGGGCAAATGGTCAAATCCAACTGGTCTGCTAAAAGTAACACCAGTAGGAAGGATGGTTATTGACCGGTCAGATTAGAGGAAGAATGCTATTAACTTTGAACATTTGGCTCACCCTGGGACAGGAACAAGTTTCATGGCCTGCCTTTTGGAATAAGGTCATCTAGCAAAGTGTTACAACAAAAAGAACAGAGACTGCTTAGAAACCTGACAGCCATCCAGAAAATAACGGATGACAAAGGAATAACAGCATCAATTCTGGTGAGACACTTACCAGTGCTGAAGAAAAGAAAGGAATTTCTCACTGAAAGATCACAATTTAAGCAAATTGTGTACATGATGATTTCAATCCTTCCTCTGCACTGTGTCGTTTGCATTTAGCCACAGAGTTTTAAAGAAGGGACAGGTGTCTCCAGATCTTATTCCTCTTACAACTCCTCCATGAGATTTTTACATAGAAACATGCCTTATTGAGAGTTATCTAGGTGTTTAACACAGAAACAAGTGAGCATTAAGGATTTATCAGCCAGAAATCAGAATTTCTGTGCTAGTTTTCTCAGAGATGCTGTTTGAGAGGTAGTTTTCTTGAAGGCTTTTGAAAAAAAAAAAAAAAGTATGTGTATATTGTGACAGACTCCTATGCAAAATTTGCCACATCTTGTTACCAGTGCAGTGATAAGTCTCTTAAAAGAAGCAAAATGTGTCTCATATTTTGTAAGGCATACCTTCAAAGGTTTTTGCTTTTCTTCTCAGTTTCTAAGATGGATTAAATGGTTGAAACCTTATAGTCTCCCCCATTCCAGGTTCCTTTCCATTCCCCACCCAACTTGATCATGAACACTCCCCCATTAAAGGACAAACACAACTTCTATGGGAAATTGGTTTAATTGCTTCCCCTCTCTCATTTCTTCTTTATGTCCAATCTAAACCCATCCTCTTTCAGTTTAGGACCACAGTCCCTTGACCTATCACTGAAGACCCTGGTAAAAATCTCTGCTTTTCTTATAAAGTATATTTGATCTATAGAGGGTCTTTTTAAATAAAATAAAATTTTTCCTAGCTCTGTCTAGAATTCTGTATTGGTAATAGGTCTTCAGCATGAAGAAGCAAAAGGAACAGATGTTACTGTCTCAGTCAAAGGCACTAGGAGAGCCCCAGAAACTTTAGATTGCTGTGCCTCCTCCTGTCCCCACAGGAATTTGCAATCAGTTTGCTCCACAATTTTGTTTAATGGTTCTTCTCATCAGTTTGGTGGTATTGTGACATTTAAGAAGCAGTTAAGACATGACAAAAAACAAAGCAAATTAAACAAAGAAACAACTTAAAAAATGCAAACCAAATGACCAACCAACCAACTAACCAACCAAAAAAACCCAAACCAAACCAAAAAACAAAAAAACAAACAAAAACAAACAACAACAAAAAAAAAACCAAACCAAATCAAACAAACAAAAATCCCAGAAAATTTTACCTGTACCTTCATTTGTTCACTGGGGGAAGATGCCTGGGGAAATGACAGGGACATTGTGCTGCAGCAGCTCGTGCAAACGTGAGTTCTGGCTTCTGAGCCAGATGTCACAAACATTTAAACAGCTGCCAGAGCCTTCTAAACTTGTAATCAGGCCTGACCTTAAACCCAGCTTAGTTTTTAAATGTTAGACGGGAAAAAAGGTGGGGGGAAAAAAAAAAAAACAACAAAAACTTAAAAAGGCCCAACAGGGTAAAGTTACACAGCTGCCTGAAATATTAAATTAAAATACTGAACATCTGTTCACTTGCTTTTCAACCTTTAATGGATTGGAGAGATATTCTGTTGTCTTAGATCCTTAAGAACATCTGAGACCCACGCACCTGTGAAAGATCCTCTCTCAAAACACATAGACTCTTCAAAGCTTATTGCTCCTGCTCTTTGCCAAACATATGTTGCCTAACACCACAACAAATTATTAATAATTTTTAGGTCATACTTGACTTTTGCACAGTGAATTTCCTGAGGGAGCAGCAAAATACTATTTAAGCACCAACAAGCTTTTATTGAATGGAGTTAGAAATGACCATGGAATGGACCAAAGAAACTCCAGCAGAATTGGCTACTAAGAAATAAACAAAGTATTAGATTGATGGGGGTTCAGTTTGCATTTGTTTTAAGGTTTTTTGGTTTGGTTTTTTTTTTTAGCTACACTTTCTTCCTAATTTAAAAATTTAAACTAATTATTGCTTGCCAGGATCAAGCATAGTGCATAATGAACTTGTTGGCTTCCTGGCACAGGATACTATTGACACAGCTAAGGGAATTACGAGTGGCTATGGGAGGGAAGTATTAGGAATTTACATGAATAAGTACAGCTACTGCAGTTAAACTATATTGTTTATGGGCAGTCAGGCCTTCTGTTACAAAATACAGGATGTAAAAGAGAGTGCAGAAAATCTGTACTCTAAACATCACTGTGATTTTAGAGCTAGATGCTTGGACCGTGCTTTTGGGATGAAATATAAAGAACAAAGATATACTCGGCATAATTTTTGCAATACCTGACTTCAAGAGAAGGCAGAAAATGAAAAAAAAAAACCCCAAACTGGTCAGCAAGATTTCTGTTTATATTTCTGTTTTCTTTTCTAATGGGTTTCCACTGGAAGTATTTTTTATCACTCCACAGGCTTTCCTTTGGTTTTCACAATTTATAGCCTCGATGCTCTGAAATTTCAGCTTTACTTCCACGTCTGGAATATTAAGGTTTTGTTTAAAGATGATCTGAATGTTGGTGACATTTCTTTACAAATGTAACTTTAAAAAGATTACACCTAAAGATATGCTGGCTATAAGTGAAGCTGGACTGGCTTTCTTGCCACTCATGCATTGCAATGTGGTTTTAATGTTTTATAAGATGATCATTTAAATGAAAAAATGCATACTAGTAAAAGTAAACAAGTACAATTAATAATAATGGCAATGATAATAACAGCATTAATAATGCAAATCCCACAAAAGTCTCTTCAAATTCTGTAAAAGATAAAATGCAATTTCTAAACCCCCCTAAAACTATTAATAAATCTTCATTAAAAATTAAAACAATAGAATCAAAGCAAAAGATTGGAGAAGTAAAAAGCTATTTTACTTTATAAAAACAATTTCATCCGATCAAAGGGGAAGCATTTTCAAAACAAACACAAACTGTGAAGAAAGTTCAGAATCGGGGGACAGGGAGGTGTAAAAACAGAAAGAAATTACATGAAGAAAAAAACAGTTAAAAATGTTACACATTGCTAGGAATTCATTGTTTCCCACTGAAGGAAATAAATTAATTCCTGACGATTTATACAAAGGAATTAAGATCATCTGGTATTGTTTTATGAAAGGAAATGTAAATAGTGAATAGAAGATTCTGTTACCTTGTATTATTTTTGAGTTGTGGTGTCTTGCATGCTCTCATACTGTCACAAACACACTTACCATGTAAAGAATACTCCTACAGAATGAAAATATTTTTAAACTCTCATTTCCTACTTTAAACTAATTCAAAACCAAAAAAATCAAAAGGTATGGCTTAATAACAGAGCATTAGGTACACACTGTGAAAATAATCCAACACAGATAAGGAGAAAATTGATTTAGGAAGACATCCTTTAGGAAAGTAACCCATTGCTGCCTGGAAGCCAAGGCTTAGGTTCAGTAAATTTCAGATATTGAGAATATTTCAGCCTCATACATGTACACAGGTACATGACTGGAAACAGTGTGTCCTAATTACAGATTTGGGCTGTATAATGGTCATTTGTTGAGCTGTGCAGTTTTAGATGCCATTCCACATTTGGCATTTTTGATGGAGGACCTATGTGATACTTATTCCAACAGTGGCACCCTCAAGTCATATTTCTTCCCTTGTCACAAAGTATTTATTTTTATCAGCAGCTTGTCATTCAAGCATCTTTTTACAAAATGGAGAAACGGGCAGGAGTGGAACCTTTATATGAACTTTGAAGACAATGTCTCTCAATTTAGTGCCACTATTTGATTGCTATACATTCATTAAAAAAAAATCAAATATCTGTTTAAAGACTCCAGGCATCAGAAGGAAAAGAGGGGATGGAAGGCATAGGTGATATTGAATTTTTCACTTAGTCTCTCAAAACATCCTGTTAATAATCTGGCTCTCATGCCAATCAGACACATTTTATAGTTGTCTTTCTCCCTGGCTGTGTCAGATTTAGCATCTCTGACAAAATTTGGCTGAAAAGGGTTGAAACATGGTGGACAGGCTTAACGACACAGGAAATCTTGAAGCTTGAAGCCTAAAATAATAAAGATAAAATCATGTTAAATTTGTTCTTCCTCTGATTTGTATAAACAGGGGGAGGAAACAGAAGCTGCTATAGTAAAAATAGCATTTGTTAATCCATATTGTAGTAAAAAAAAAATTATATATATATATATATATGTGTGTGTGTGTGTGCATGTGTATATATATTTATTAAATAAATATGTATCTATCTATCTGTCTATGAGGGGCAGTTAAGCTCTGCTATTCTCCAGGAAAAATACTCATAATGATTCTCCCCAGTGACCCAGCACCTCAGCATCTATGTGTTAAGTTACTGACTGACTCTTATGTTGTGCATCTTGTTCCTTATCATGTTTGGCAAATAAAATTTCTCAAGTGTAAGATGAAAATTCATTTTCCAGTGGGAATTGGGGCAAGTGAGAATTCAGGACAGGAAAGTCATAGAATGATGATAAAGGCAAAGTTCTTTCTGATTTGCTGATAATCATTCTGTAACATAACCTACATGTCCACATCTCCTACACACAGAAACTCAAGTCCATAGTACACCTAAAAACAAACGTTCCATTTGGCTCTCTCCTGTAATTAGGCAGGAACACACCTGCTGTACACCTTTACTTGTGTTCTCATGCTGCAGGGATATGGCTTGAGATTTTCCTGTGGTGAGATATCCCCATGTTTCACTTCCATCTCAATATATGTCTATATACCAACCTCTGTCAGATCTTCAGCATGTCTGAAAGGAAAATTAGCAAATGTGAGTCAGAACTCTGCCTTCAGTAGCAGGGAGGCATTTCATTGCATATTTCATGTACAGCATCTTCATATTCTGAAGCAACAATTTTGTTTTAACAACATCACACATTTCTTTTAGCTGATGCTAAAGGCTTGTCTGAATAGGAATGCACTCTCTACAAGTAATACACATACTGCAAATATGAAAGGTTAGCAAGCACATACCAAAATGTGGGTTTATGATTTATTATGCCTTGTAACTCCTGTTATACTCTAAGAAAAAAAAAAAAAATAAAATCTGTTTAAGTAAACTCTCTGAATAGGGGCTTTGTTGTGCACATTGATTATGTGAAACCTTGTCATATATTGCAAGTGATGATCTATTTTTTTAAAAGCTTTAATCTTTCTTCATTAGGGGGTGCTTGACTTGATTGATCATGTAGTGATCTAAGCCAAAACCTGCTGGTTTTAATCCTTGTGACAAACTGCTGCCCAGTTCTGCCAGCCAAAGTTGGAAAATGCCATATTGCTAAATTGAGAGGCATCTGACAAGGACAAGAGCGTTGAGCAGGAGTCTGTGAGTTTCTGCTTCTGCTGTGCCTGAGCTGTGGCTGCTGCCTTGCCCAGGAGCCTGGAAACCAGGCATGTCTCTGCCTTTTCTCACTGAAAAGCCCCAAATCTGAGGCTGAGGATGCAGACCCATGGAGAGGCCCATGGAGGTAGCTGGTGGGCTTCAATGTAGAGATTAGGGTGGGCTTCTGCTGTTGGAGGAGATACAGAAATGCAGATTTCTTCTACCCCCCGAGCAAGGGCTGGTTTGGGTGAAAGCACTTGCATACTTTCATCCACCCCCAAACTGTCGCACTCCATAAAAAAGAGTTACAGAGGAGTGAACGGGAATGAGGTAAGAAATTCACTCCTCCCTTGCAGTTCCAAGTCTGACATGATAAATTCTGATAATGCCAGCCTAGATGCCTATCTACTTCAGAGCCTTGTGTAGGAGCTGCAGGTATCTAATTCAGTGGCAGCTGATGCTATGGTGATGAAAGGCACAATGTGCTGCTGGGCTATTTTTTGGGGGGGGGTTGAGTTGGTAGACTGCCTGTTTCTAAAGCACCAAGTTACAAGAACACCCCAGCTAAGAAATTCTGATCACCCTTCCTTTATAGTTAATTTCCCCTAACTTGGCTGCTCTGACATCCACCAAAATCCCAGAGTATCCCACAACATCCTGACATATAACAGGACACCATTATTTATTGAGCACAACTTCCTAACGGTACAGTACAAGAGACAGTTACAGTGCTGTAAAACTCACATAATTTGTTTAATAAATCTGTTTTGGGAAAGGTTACAGAATGTGCTGCTTTTACCATTACAGGTGACGCATGGCTGCTATACATTTGACATTTTGGAGTGTGTTTTCATAGAACCTAAAAGGTCTTTTTGTCACACAATTATCTAAAAACCTGTTCCCTTAGGAGACGTGAAAATGAACAGCCTCTCTCTTCGTGTTCATTGATTTGCTCGCATAGAATATTGATCTGCATGAGGTTTTTCTTGTTCTACATCCTGCTAGAAGGGCTCACATATACATACACGTGTGTCTGTAAGCATGAACTTTTCCCACCTTACAAAGGTAATGAGGAGGATTGTAAATGACTTTTGTTTCAGTTTATTCTGAGATGAAAACTTTTGAATGCATTTGTAAATCCCCTCTTTCCCAATGAATTGTAAAGTTTTAAGTGTTTCACAGCTATCATTCAGATTTTATTTGTGTCTTTCTGGAAGTATCAGGGGCAAGTAATGCACTGAAGTCTGAGCATGTATAAATTTATACATGTGATTTTATACTTCTGTTTGAATAACATGGTAATCAACGCTATTTTGAGATGCAAGCTTTGCTCTTTATTGTTGCTAATAACAATATTCATATTAATGTGCAGCATTTTTAACAAAGCATATCATAGGGCATTTTGCAATTCAAATACAATTAAAAAGCAATACAAAATAAATGTTTGATTTTGATTTAAAATATGAGTGATTCAGGTCTCTAAATAGGCAAGCAAATTAAGAATATTAGAAAAAAATGTTCCAAATTGTCTTTTCAGAGAGTAGGGCTTTCAGCAGCTTACAGATAATTAAGGGTCCTCCCAGACTGTGAAATGAGGATGGAGATCACCTTTCAAACCCTGAGGCTTCCAACACACCTCAGGGCCACCCCATTACCCTCACAGCACCCAACAGCTTCATTCTGTGGCTAATTCTCATTTAAAATAGAATTTCCGAGATCTATCAATTCCATCTTGAAGACAGTATGGTCTTCCTACCCTAGCAGTGAAGGCTGTATCTGATGGCAGCAGATGCTCAGGTTAGACTGAAGATCACTTAATATCCTCTTCAAAAGATCATAGGTAAAACATATGACCCCAGTCTGAATGAAAAGCTGTTAAAGAAGACAAAAAGCTACTTTTTATTTACAGACTGAGTAAATTTATGCAGAAACTCCCTGAGAAGAAATCACTGAAACACATAAGCAAACTAGAGCATGGTATTCTGAGTATCACTATTATTTAAAATCTCATATTGCTTTGCCAGTGCTCCAAATGTTGGGTTTTTTTTGCTTCCTTAATTCACAAACACACATGCAGAAATTCAGTTTCCTTAAGCTGGCTATTTGACCCTTGTCTAACAGAGTCTGTCTGATGTCTCTGCACTTTAGACGTCTATTTTATTTTTTAAAATGAGCTCTGTTTTTTAAAAATGAAAACTTCAGAGTATTATATATATAATGAAAAATTTAGAGCAGACTGTACTGCTTCATCCTAGTTGATAAATTATACATTATGATATGCTGTAACCCTTCCCAGAAGTACTCCAGATATTACATATTGGTTTTGCATATAATCTCCTCTTGGGAAGCTTGTTTTCCACTAGTGAGTTTTGTCACTATCTCCAGCAGAAATTACACGAGATTAGAAGAATATAAGTAGAGAAAAAAAAAAAAATCTAAATAAATGATTTCATGTCAGGAGCAATTAATGGAATAAACCTACCAAGAGGAATTTGCCTGGTAGACTCACACAGAACTTTTGATATGGACCATTCCTAGGCATGAGGAGGCTGTTTGACTAAAAGAAGACATGAAATGCTGTTGAACATACTCCAGGCTACCTGTTCCTGGGATCACTGTGTTAAAACGCTTTTTTACTGACCTCTAGTTTTTAAATTCATTTTTCACCCTGCATTCATAAGTTTGTGTCTAGTTTACTCAAACTTATTCAGAAACAGATGGAAATTCCCTTAGTGATAGCTAAAAATGCTTAAGGAAGCCGTGTGTGGTTCACTGGTCCCGTCCTACATAAAAAATATGCAATAAGGGAAGTTTTGTCACTGTTTAGTTTGATTATCCCATATTGTCTCTATTCCATGCTGTAGGGGGGAAGTAAGCCTGATGGAAGGAAAAGGGGCTTTGTTAGCTTATCAGGGGTAAAAGGGAAATGTAGTTCTTCAACATCTGAAAACTATTCTTGGCAATTTGTTCCTCTGCCATATTTTACCCTCAATTAAATTTATTAATGTTTCCAGAACGATGGGGTTCCCAGCTACTGTTGTGCTAAAGACTATTATTTGGTAAACTATCAGGTCTTAGGATGGGAATGAGGAGGTCCTACACTTTTTATGTTTAAAACAGAAAAAATTACTGTCTGGTGTCTATACAGAAGGGTTAAATTTGCTTCAATGCCAACCACGCCCATCTGTGTCATGTCAACCACTCCAAAATTTTTATGCATGCTTTACATCATTTTTGAACAAGGTTCAATGTCTAGAAATACCAATGAGTTTTCAGGATGGTGTAGACCCCTTAAGAAGACCTGCGTGCAAAGAATTTTGAGACCCAACAACGTGGGCCTGCTATTACATATTGTCACTGAAGGAAATTATGCCTCTTTTGGAATGATGGTAAAAACATCTAAGTCTAAGTAATACAAAAAAAAAAAAAGATTGTAGAATAGAATAGATGTTTTTTTCTTTCTTTTATGTCTTCTGTGTGGGAAGTAGGCACACAACTGCTAGCTGAAGTATGTGAACCAGCAAATTTCAGCATCTCAAGAGTTGGCATTCACATAAAGAAGTCTAAATTTTTTCCCATTACAATAAACATGGGCTGACACTTGCCAGTGGTCAATAAGATTTTTATTTTTTTTTTCCAGAATCCTTTTATATTTGTGTCTTTAACACACTGCATGCCTGGGCAAGACAGCAAAAAATAGAGATAGAAATTTAGTATTACATCTCCAGGGGGTTGACACATTTTGAGCCTTACAAATGCAAATAATGCCAATTGCTAGTTGAGGCTGGATTAGATCATATTCTGTTCAAATTGATTCTGGCAACAGCAAAATTTGTACGCTGCAAAAAAAAAATGTGGGAGAAAAGAAGAAAATCTGATATAATTTGGGCCAACAATTGGACAAAAGCTGATGTAGTGATGTTAACTTCAAAACATGTCTCTGGAGAGGCACAAAAAGCAGATGAATAACTTTTCTAAGATCAAAACAGAGAAAAAATGTTGCCTGTCAGTGCTATGGGCTCAAGTATGACTACTGATATATAACTTGAACCATTATTTAGTGTTGTACTGTCCCAAAGGTCTTTAGGAGATACATTTATACAGTATAGTCATCACATTCTTATCAAATCATGGGTGAGAATCTATTCCAATTTATTTTTCACCTTCAGCTGTTCGAGCACAGACCATACAGACATGGTTTAGAAATCTATCAGCTGCTCCTCATATCAAGGGTCAGACTAATCCCTTGTTGACATAAATAATAGAGACTTCAAAACCAGTCTAATTTTTCTCATTAACCCATAAGGCTCTCCCTGCTCTATTTCCTCTTCCATTTTATGTGTATTAAGATGTTACAAATACAACATAAAAATTAATTCTCTTTGCATCATGAAAGAATTTTTCTCCTCTTCCAAATTTAATTTATTCATTAAAAGAGCTGAAAAACTGTATCAAAAATTGCCCTTCCCCCTCCACACCCTGCCACTACCAAACAAAAATAAAGCATTTGCTTCTAGCAGTCTTAAATGATGTTTGATGCTCCAGAGAGCCTTCAACATTCATTATAGAGTCAACCAGAGCTTCATTAAATATCAGTCTAGCATGTGTATATGTGGTACTGAGCACTGGCCTCAGGACCTCCCCGAGGCGATTTTCTATAGGTTCCTTTCATCTGTCATTTTGCTTTGACTTGGGGCAATTATCACTTTCATCATTGACAATAGAAAACTCGTTCCTGTGTGCATTTAATTTTCATTATTCCTTGCCCCGTGAAGATGACTGACACACACAGATTCTTTTTCATCCTTTAAAGTATTGTAATGAATCATTTTAAATTCTTGCCTTGGAGTGTTCTTGTATTAGCATTGGTGGATGAAATAAAATTAAAACTGTGTACTGGTGCTGAGAAAACTTGTTGGGTTATTCTGGCCTAGTAGCAAAAGACAAACTCTCACAGGCTCACAGAATCACACAGTCACACAGAATGGGGAAGGTTGGAAGGGCCCACAGTGGGTCTCCTGTTCCCAGCTCCCTGCTCAAGCACAGTCATCCTAAAGCACATGGCACAGGATTACATACAGATGGCTCTGGAATGCTTCCAGTGAGGGAGACTCCAGGCAATCTGCTCCAGTGTGCAGTCACCCATACAGTAAAGAAGTTCTTCTTCATAGTCTTCTTCAGGTGGAACTTCCTGATCATCAATTTCTGTTTCCTCTTGTCCTATTGCTTGGCATCACCAAGCAGAGCCTGGTCCATCCTCTTAATATTCTCTTTTTGGATATTTATGACACTGATGAAGCCTCTTCTCAGTTGTGTCTTCTCCCACTTCTGCAGAGACTTCTTACAGAAATATAACCTCTTTGGTAACAAGTTCCAGAAACAACATTTGGCATTCTTTTAAAATTTATTGAAAATGCAGAGTGATGCATTTTACTGTATCTCTTTCAAACAGTGCCTGTTCCAGCTCACATTGGTTTATTTTAATGCCTCATTTTAAGAAAAAAATGTGTAAAACATAAATCAAAGACATTTTCCTATGATAACCTGAAACACAATCCTGCTTTAGGATTAAGCCAATTTTCTTTTCTTTTTTAAATTTCTGAGGTGATGTGGAGATGCTAAACTTCTTAGTATATGAAAGTTTATCTTGAATTATTTTGACTCCTCACATTTCAAAGCTTTTCCTATATATCATATAAATGTTGGCTATCTTCTCTATATGAAGACTTGCAAAGAAGTCTTGAGAACACAAACTACTCTCTTTGTGAGAGCCAGTCTGGTGAAGCCTCCCTTGAGGCAGCTTTCTGGCTTCTCTTATAAGTGCAGCAGGGATGAAATATGGCCAGATATTTCAGAGACTCTGTATCAGTCCAGTGCTATTTGGGTGTAATGGTCTCAATCAGAAGTGAACACTTTGCTGTAGGTAAATTAATAAATAAATTTCACAGTTTGCCTTGCCATTTTAGACAAGAATAAAATATATTTTCATTGTTGGCACTGATGACGTGTCAGAATGTACAAGGTATTTTGTACAAGGTCAAGATACCATCTTGAGCTCTATTTTTTTACCAAGCCACTGGCACACCATACTGTTGACCTTTCACACCCCTTTCTGTCTCTTTCTCTCTCTTTCTTCTCCCAAATTTCTCTCCTCAAAACTGGATAACTTGAAGTTGGATGAGTTAGATTTTGCCAGATGAATGCTTTGTGAAGTGTCTTACTTTGATTGTTTGTTCACTTTAAAATTGGCCAAGTATGTTTTTCCCTGAAAGTTTGTCATTAAAAATTCACCATTCAGCCTCCTGAGAAGTTTGTTCTCTCCTGTCTGCTGCCAAGGGCATCAAGGCCTCTTTAAAAACTCACTGAGTGAGCTTGGGGTGTAACACCACTTTAAATAGCAAACTGCTTTAATATCTGTGACCAGAAGATCGAGGGCGAACTTGTACCTATGCGAAGAAAAAAATTTGAACTTTTATTACAGTTCATTCTTGCCTATAATCAGAATCAAATTACTTTGAAATATTATGCCAGCCATTCTCTAGCATCTCATATTATAGCTCCAGAATATTTGTTATAAAATAATAGGAAAAAACTCTGAGCTGTGCATTAAAGTGCAAAGATCACTTACAGCATATTTATCCATCTTAAATAGAGATGCATTATACCCTAGAGTGCCTGAAATAGAATAGTTAGAATTTTTGCAGTTGGACTACAGAAATTTGAATTCTTAAACTTGCATTCTATCTAAAAGAGCAGTGGAATTTGAAAGAAATCCTTTAATAAAAGTAAAAAGTTGTTTGCCATTTGAAATTGTTTTTTCATGGAAAGGGAGATTAAAGTTACAAAACATCGTGCCTATCCAAGCACTGAAAACAAGATCCATATCTTTCTAGTACAAAAACAGTCTCAGTTTTGCACCCAGTCTCACCCAGACTACCAAGGAACACCAAATGAATGTGATAATGAAGGGTTTCTTACATTACACGGTTTTCACAGAGGCTGATTGGATAGATTTTATTCAAGGAAAATCTCACTTCTGAAGATTTGTGAAGCCAGATGGTGCCCCATGGAGCTGCCTTGGAGCAAAGGAGTTCTTTTATCATTTGAGAAATTCCCAATTTTTGTAGTTACATATGGAATTCTTTCTGCTTAAGGACAGCATTTGGCAAACACGGTACACCCAGATCCCAACTGCCACAATTATTTCTGTTAGTCATCAGAAGAGCTAGAATCCAGTAAGGAAAGTGTTAAAGAAAAAGCATCTATTAGTTTAAAAAAAGAGTCTACTAATTAAATTTGCCACAGAATTCAAATTTCATCTTAAATTCTAGAAAATATAAGCCATAAAGTAAGTGGTTCATGTCATCTTTCAGCGGCCCAACGCCATGCTTTTGAATAAACTGAAGAAATTTAAATATTTGATGTTTCTTAACAAAATGTGTGATATCTACTGTGTTATTTCTTTGTTTATGGTCTATATGGATCAGCTGAGGTGTGTGTATATAGTGAGGTACCACACTGGAGACCTGGCATCAGGAACACTTGGGTGGCAATTACATCTTAGGGAAGAGTCAAGAGGAATATATGATGGCTTGTAATTTTGGCCTGGTGCCCTGAAAACACAACCTGTTGTATTGAAATAGGTCAGCACTGCCAGAGTTGGAGTATAATTAATGTTGATTAAATACATGTAGGACTGAGAAAATATGAAGTAACAACGGGTTTGGACTTATTTTGCATGTGACATAAGTAATCAAGACACAGAAATCTAAATGTCTTATGGATGGCCAGGTTATGATTCAACCCTGATTGAATTTTTTCTTAAATATTTGATTATTTAAACATTTTAATTACAGAATCTTAGTTTTGCTGTGTGTTTTTTTGTTGGGTTTTTTTTTTAGGTTTTTTGTTTGTTCGTTTATTTGTTTGGGGTTTCTGTTGTTTTTTTCTTTTTTTGTGGTTTTTGTTTCATTTTGTTTTGTTTACTAATTAAACATGACTGATACTGGTAACTGTCATTAGCTGAGAATTAACTGTTCAACAAATAAAGTAAATTAAATGAATATGAGGAGATGTTCTTAATATGAATTATGTAAAATCAATTTAGAATGAAGCAAGAAAAAATAACCCCAAACTTCTGTCCAAGCATCCAACCAAATAAATTCTCATCAATAGGCTAAATATTTTTAATATATTCTAGAAGAAAAGTTCATTAAGCAGAAGATAAATGCAGCAGGAAAGATTTTGTGCAGACAGTTTTATACAGCAAACACCCCTGTAAAAGCTAATTTTCAACTTTGCTGGAGTTGGTGTAATACAGAAATTCTCAGTATAAGACCTAATCTTCCAGACTAAGAGGTAATAAATCAAAACTATTTTTTTCACTTTTATATTCCATTGTCTCTTGTTATGCCAGTGCTCAAAATATGTAACATTGTGAGTCTGGTTCCCAAAATTTTAAATAATCAGGAATTATTTTCCTTTTAATTATCTTCCAGGACTTTTTATCTCTGCATAAATATGTCTCTTCTGCTCTTAATTTTCTCTGCTGTCACTGAACCGAGATAGGATCTACAAATCTTCTGATTTTGTCTTGTCTGCATTATTATGATAGAGAAATGTAAAATTATATGCTTTTCCTCTGAAGAGGCTATCAGCAGAGGCCAGCAGAAGTCCTGCTCACCCATATTATTATGAGAGGGAAAGGAAGGACCTTTTGCTACAACAACTTACTTTTCCTCAGATCTACCATAAAGTGGAATTAAGACATAAAAAGATATAAAATTCTGAGTTAAATTGATCCAAGTAGAGTAATACACTGAAAGCAGAGTCATGATTATACATACCCACTTCAGATCTCTGGGAGGGGGTTGGCTGGTGCTCAAGGGGCCACAAGTTATACTCAAATCATGACTTTGTTAGCTCTGGCTTAAGGAAACCTCTCTAAGCCTGTTAGGGCCAACTATCAATGAGTTGATTTGAGGGGAGTTCATTTCATTTGCAGTCCAAAGAGCAGACTCTTGCTGGATTTATTTTCCATTATTTACAATGGAAATAAGCTCATCACTATTCCATTTTACATTTCATATTAATCAATTCATTTTTCTAGCTTGCAATCATTTTATTAGTTCCAATAAGTACTTCATGAATTGTTAATGATAACAAAAACCCACAAAATCCAGAACCTGGTTAAAAGTAACACCATTTGAACATTTTGGCCTTCTGCTGGCTGGTGTGAGGTGGAACTCACACCACTACCAGCACAGTTACTTGTGAGGGTCAATTTGGCACAGTGGATTACAGCTTCAGGATATGATTGTAAGAAATATCATATGAGAAAACATGAATAACATTTTGAGGAGCAGCAATGCTAAAATTTTCTATATGTGTGTGGCAAAGCCTCTATTTTCTTAGATCTCTCTACTAGAGGTGCTAAAGGGAGCTGTCAGTTACTCTAAATTAAGGTCTTAAACCGAAACAAAAAATATCTCAAGTATATGCAGATAGGGCCATGAAATGATATATAAAATAGAATAGAAAAATAGTTACAAGCATTCTCATTAATCTAGAAAGTATTTCAATAACTTAAAATTTTTATTTGGTCTTCCAAAAGTATTAAGCATTTTTATAAAATATGGAGATATTAATCTTTTCCAAGGTGCCATTTGCACACAAACATGTTTGGTGATCAAAACAACTATTTCAGAATGTGCTCAGAAGTTGTCCTCTATAAAGCTGACCAAAAGATAGTATCATTTTGTATCTAGTGAATTTATTCCAAAATTCTAACACTCCTGAAGATTTTACTGTAGATTTTAATAAAAAGAACTGCATCTTAAAGATAATGCTCTCTCCACTGAGAAACATTGTAAGCACTGGCATGCAAGTAGTTTCTGATACTCTAAGATTAAAAACATCGAAATTATATCTAAAACATCTCACTTCCGGCATCTGTTTCTCTTTATAAAAGTTGATGTTTCCAAAGCATCACACTGAAAATAGTCTCCATAAATAAATACTTTAACACTACAGCTTTGAGAGAAATTGATAAGAGTATTAAAACTTGCTGAAATTTTATTATTTTATCATCTTTCTTTTGTTATACTAACAAATATCCAGGCCCATGACATCATGCAGAAACATAATTAATGTGCATGTAGAAAGACAAAATGACCCTTTTGTCTTGGTAGCCAATAGATCTCACCCACTAACTTTCTCAATCAAGATGCATTTCTTATTATTGTTTTTTAAATTTCTTTATCAATACTTTAATTTTTAAGCAAGTAAAGCCATTTGTTGTGTTTTCCTTCACCAGGATTTTATTTCACCCTGTTTCATAGACTTCTGCAGCCATCACTTATTCATATTCTTTATTTCATATAGTAGTAGTTAAAACAGCTAGCAAAAGCCTAAAAAACATAAGACTGAACTGACCAGACATTGAAAATATATGACATCTTCTCAAGGGAAGATGCAAAAAATCATTAATCATGAACAGTATATTCATTAAAACTCCTATCCAAGCAAATACTAGCAACTGATAAAGCTTATAGTTTACAATGAAACAAAAAAAGTGAAATCTATAGAGATGACAAGGTAAGTTATTACTTTGGTGGTGACAACTACTATTGTCTATAACCTGCTTTTATTTCCAATTGCAAAAGAAGAGTGAAACTTGAGATTTAAAATTGACTTGGGGGGTGAGGGGGAAGAGAATCTCATTCCAGTTCAGGACCCTGTAGTTTTTATGAAAGTTATCAATTCGTAAGGCCCAAACCATCCTTATTTTGAAGAAAAATTCAATCAAGTTGTAATATTTTTTTTTTCCCAGAAAGAGCATTATGTTGTGAATTTCCTTAACACATGAGATGCCATTCACCATCCTTCACAGCTGAAACAGGTGGCAAAAGCACCAGCTGACTGCAGAGGTGTAAGGTCAGACCTCCAAGTCTCCTCACCCTACAGGCCTTCCTTGCTTTGGACTTTCCTCTGCTTTAGTGCCCCACCAATGGAGGAAGCAACAGAAACAAATAGCTGAGGATGAAATGATTTTTTAGGTATCTGAATTTAGATTACATTTTAGAGCTGACAGGTGAAAATTGGAAATGGTAAATATAAAGGCCCTAAGCAAATAATCTGTATTAACAAGAAAGCAAAAGGGCCCAGGTTGTTCTCTCTGTCACTTCAAAAGAAAGGGATAACATATTGCCATATGATATCCAAAATAAGCTCTCTTTTTCCAATTAACAGGATTGCATTAGAGGTTCAGATCTTCCTCATTGGAAATACTGAACTTAATTTCACAGATGCAAATCAGATTCACTTTTTATCGGAATGAATTTTAGATTTGCAATAGCATAATTACAGAAATTGTATTTACATTTATTATGCTAATTCACCTTACATGTTGCCAGTCATAAAGAATATTTCATGTAATGGGTGCATTTCACAGTGTATAGGTATCATGCTTCTGGCATTAAAATGTTGCTAAAATGACCTCCCACATAAAGAGAATATTTTTGTTCATGTTTTCCTTCAAAATAACTTTGTAAAGAACGCTTTGCACAGAGTGTTCTCATCATAGTGCTTTTGTGTCTATTTTTCCGTGGAAGCTTTGATCTCCTAATCTTGGTTGCAAAACATTTTGTAGCTAAAACCTACTTTTTCTAGGAACCATCTTGTTAAATTTCCTGGTCTTCATTCTTGATTGGTTCTGATAACACTCAGACTATTAGCAGAGGAGGCTCAATTGAGTGACATCAGGGTATTACATCCTGCTTGAAGAGCCCTAAGAATATGTTTTGTGTTCAGTCAAAAGGGGTTTTAAAGTGCAAAATCAGTTCTAAAAAAGTCACTACCTTTTCAAATTAAGTGATGCAATTATTTTGTGTAGTTAGGTACTAATGTTACTCTGAAAACTATGTGTTCAAAGCTAAAAACTGGCATTACCCCTCTTTATTTTTTCAATCTGATATTAGCACATGCTCAAGAGTTAACTAGCAGTATAAGAACACAGCAGCAGTAACCATCAGGTCTCACTTAGGGCATAAGAAAATTTGGAAAATCCTTATTTGGGGTAAGAGAGTGAAAAAAGTGGCAGGCTTATTACGTGGTTAGCACAGAAGGAGATGGCAACTGGGTGGATGAACGGTGTATTCTCAAAGGGATCCCTTTTTTCCTCATTGTAGGGTCTTTAGCATCTGCTGATTCCATTGGGATGATGGAGGGAGGGCTGGGACATCCTCTCCAAACTGGCAGTACCAGCCCAAGTCCATGGCCTTTGCTCCCTAGCCTCCTTCCCTAGCAATAGCCAGAGAAATAACCACCTCAAATGTCATACTTCCCCTGCCTTTCCAGGAAGGTTTTGTGTCCAGAATAACCCCAGCTGCTAGACACAGGCTTCCAAAGTGCTTGCTCACCACCTTACTGCTATCTTCCTTTATTGCAGATTAGCCTCATTTTTGTTCTCATTTATGTAAGAATTGAAAAAGGGTTTATTAAAAAGGCCACATGGATTCAGTTCCTCTCAAGGTGGCTCTTTCCGTTGAAATGCCACTATGACTATTTTACATTGAAGCACAAATTATTAAGATTTGCTTGATTAACATTGGATAGCAATTTGATAAAGACTGGACAGTCAAATAATATTTCTAGAGTGTTAGTAAAGAATCTTTGAAAACATGGAGCGACAGAGCTTGGAGACTCAGTATCAGATATTAATAATGATTACCTTTATATTTGTCTGGAAAGTAACAGTAATACTTTGCACTGATAGCTACACCCAGGATGTTGAGTTCAAACATAAAAGTATTTCTTCTCTGAACAGTCTCAGCCTATAGTGCTGTCTGAATAAGTACCAGCCATTGAGCACAAAAAGGATATGGCACAAAACCTGCATCTACAATGACTGTCAGACATACAGTTGAAGCCAGATGAAAGCCAGTTGGAAGCTGCTCAGAAATTTGGCAGTTAAAATACATATTTTAGGCCTTATGGCTGCATTCATTGCCATATGTTGAGAGCTGTCCCTCCCTATTTATTTGGATGCTTGGAACTGTCTACCCCTATTTATTTGCAATCCCTTATTTAGGCATAATGGCTCAGCTACTAAAAGATATTAACATATTGCTGCAGATTGAAGGCAGAACAACAGATACAATTAGAGGTCGAGAGGAGACTGAACCATGTCGAAAGATCAAGTCTTGTTCAGTCACACAGTGTTAACTACCCTATAGTCTTTGATCTTGAAGGTCCATTTCAGCCTATTGTCCATATTTTCTCTCAAAAAGTAACCCTAATACACTGAAATAACAGAAAAATCTGATTCAAATCATAAATGTTTGATCTAAACTCACATCAGTGTTTTTGACCAGGCTGTTGACCAGTAGGATTACATCTAGCTCTAAAAAAGGGGGTCATATATACTGAAATTACCACGAGTCACTCTTCAGAGGTTAGTATTTTGGAAAGGGCTTGTCACTGCCTTTTGGAGATGGCATATCCACAACTATAGCAAGCGTGAGAAATTAATTTTACCACAGTGTCTTTGTTATTCTGATTGAGAAATGCATCCCAGTAGACTCAATGCAGAGGGAAATTAAATGGCATCTTCTCCTCCACCAGATCCAATTAGTTCTGACAATACCTGGCATGACCCTTTGTTTCCATCTCTTGTTGTTTCCCCAGCATGTTATTTTTCTCCTGATTTTTCCTCTTGTGGTTCTTTTCCTGATTTCTCTCTAATATATATTGACTTCAGCCAGCAAAGGCACACCCACCTTGTTGCAACATAGACACGAGACTCCAACCCAAAAACAATGATTTAAACAACATAAGGCTGCTAAAAGTTTGCTGAGATTCAGAGTGGCTGGTAAGCCATTACACTGTGCCTGTGGCACCCCAACAGCAAGGCTGCAGGGGAAGGAAAAACCAGAAACACAAGATGACAGAGAAATGCTGCATTTTCATTTATGTTTTTATTTTTTTCCACTTTGTGAGTTTGTTTTGCTTAGAATCGAACAGAAAAACCCAACCCTTCAAAACTACCTAAATTTCCTCCATTTTCTCTTTCCTCAAAATAGCTGCTAATACATGTTGTCTGTTTAAACTATGATTTTGCCTTGAAAAATATTTCCAAGCTTAAGGAAAGATGGAAACACCCAAAATAAAGATTTTATTTAATTACGTGCAAGTTATAGATTGTTTTCTGGAAAATTTTAAATCTGGTTATTTACAGGTTTCATGCAGGCTGTCAGCAGGACAGCAAGCCAGGTACAGCCAGATACAAAGCTCATAACAGCCAAATCATGTCCCTGCAGAGAGGTAGCTGGCCTCTTTTACCATGGGATCCACAACAGTGTGAGCTCTTTCTAAATGCATTTATCCCCAAGAAGTTCCCACAAGCCAGAAAAGACCTCTTGTCATCATTGGCTGAGGTAGTTATGCACTATAAAGGCAAAGACAAAGAAGAATTGAGGTGCTGAAATCCAGAAATTCAGTTCCCAAATACTCCCCTGCTTATTGAAGTCTACAGGCACTTAGCAATTGGTAGGTTTGCCCACCCTTGCAGCTTCAGTGTAAGCCTTCCTTTTCAATCAGCACTGAAAATTATAGCATTTCAAACTTTTAATTGGTATCTTCAAAAGAAGTCCCTAATAAATGCCATGGGAAAGAGGGAAGCATGGCTAATGAGAGTCAAGAAGGCCCACACGTGCTGAGATGAGAGATAGGGCAAAGAGCAAGTCAGCCTCACCTTTATATTGCTTTTGTATTCACAAAACAGCCATTGGTCAAGATATTTTTTGCCTGGAAGCATGCTCCATCTAGAAATGTATACCTGAACCTTGAGATCAACCTCATCTTTTTTGGTAGGTTTGATTTGCACTCCATCTACTCTCTCTGCTGTGAGGAAAATAGCAAGTTTTTCCCCTGAAATTTATATTATACAGTTATCTTCCTTTTCCCCTTCCATCATGCTTTCCCCACGGCATAACATCTTATTTCATGTAATGCCCTGTAAATACTAACTCTGCTGGGTAAGGCTTAAGGGAAAACATCTCAACATTTTTTTTGCAGCATAATGAATTAGACAGGCACAGATAGGCTTCTCCTTTTTTTGAAGTTCCCAGACGAACATCTATCTGTCTGTCTTTTTATTCTCAAATAAAAACCTTTTTCTAAACCTTTCCAAAGGCACGAACCCTCCTGACAGAAGCACTCATTTATCCACCTCTGATCAGCAGGATTGTGAAGTGAGTGCATCTTCTGGAAAGGATTAGGAAGAATCAACTAAAACCTGAGATTTGCTGTTAATTATGAATGTCCAAAAGGAAGTGTGGAAATTGAAGGGAAAGCAAGAGACAGTTCCACAATTTTTAAATAAGACTCTTCTGACCGCAAAACAAGAGGCTCAGTCAGGTGTCCTGCAAAATAATTCACAGAAAAACTTCCTATGAGGTAATACATTTTATATCTTACATTTTCAGATTCTTGGAGAGATAAGCAGAGGAAATAGCTCATTGATGCATCTCAGGAGAAAAACCTCTGAAAGAAATGCTAACATTCAGCGCCAAACTGAAATATTGCATTATAACTTAAAATATTCCACTTGGGTAGGTTATTTTATTGTCCTGATAGAAAAATAATTTTTTTTCTGACTGCAGAGAAGGAATTCAAAGATTCCAAAAGGAAATTGTATGAAAAATGCTAACTGTGAAACATATTATTTTTTTTCTATAGAGTTGAAATATAAAGTATTAAAAAACTCCATAAAGCTTGCATGGGTTTACTCATTTGGTGATTGCATTGGGAGCATGTGAATAGGTATCCTGAATGTACAGAAAAGAGCAAGGATCAATCCTATCAGCTGATATTGTTTGTCCATTTCCACTGGCACATGGAGCAAAGGAAAATTTTGGCTACTAGCAGCACCTGTATTAAAATCAGTAATCTGTGAAGACCCAAAAGTTTTCTCCATGTGATGTCCTGTGGTAGGCAGTAAGAAGCTTTGCTGGATCAGTGACCCAGCTCTCAGGGTAGAAGTTATGGCAGAGATGGGCAGGAAATGGGAACGTGTGCACAGCAATAAAATTGTCCATCAGTACCATGTGCCAATGCCATGTCTGAAAGCAGTGCTGAAAAGTGTTGTTTGGAATGAGGACTGGGGCTGCCTCCTCTATATCTATTAACAGGCCATGTAGGACAGAAGGAATCCAGAAATATAAATCAATTTCTAAACTGGCATTTTAAAGAGCTTTGTGCTTTCTTTCAGTGAAAAGTAACAGCTTATTTTTTCAAGCCTAGAGAAGCACACAATTGCACACAACTCTGAACTTATTGTTTTTTCTGGTTCTTTCCAGAAAAATATGTATCATAATTAAGTTTCCATATGCAGATGTCCTGCAGGACATTTATTGTTGAAGCAATTATACAATTACACACATTTGTTCATTTACAAAATGAACATATCTGTCCATTACTCTCGATGCATCTGGTCATGGTAATTGTAGTGCCCTGAGCATTCAATATTTCCTGAAGCAGGTTCTCTGAGTCTCATTTGAATATAACTAGTGTGTCACCTCCTTTAAATTAAATTTACTCTTAAAACTGACTTTTAAGTCAGCCTACTTGGCAGCTTTTGCTAATGTAGTTGTCTGTTTCTCACCTACAGAGATACTTTTTCTTTACAGAGTAAATCTTATGCAAAGGTCTGCAGAAAAAACCTGGAATTTCTGTCAAAATAGCAGCCAGGGAATTGCCTGATTCAATCTAACATGGCAAGCCTCGATTTGAGACTTGAAAGAGATTGATTTACAAATAAACAAATAAAGTTATAGAACTGAAAAAATGAATATACATCATGCCTCATCTTTTCTTGGAATACCAAAGATAGCCTGGGGTAATGAATGCATCCAGGATGAATATATTTGGATTAGCAATGCAATAAAAATTGGCATGCAGATACCTCTCAAGTATAGGAATCAAAGCCAGAAACAGAAAGAGTATGGGTGACAGCAACTGTTTCATGTCTTGTGTATGGGGTTGGAAAAACAGCATGTTCTTTCAGAAAATATAAGAAATACATGTGGTATTGTGACAGATTAGCTTTTAAAGTAAATGTATAGCAATTAGATTAATTATTTTCACAGTGACTGCAATTTGCAAAGCGCGTGTCAGACTGGAAAGGTTTATTAATACAGTTTGTTAGGAGGATGCCAAGAATGATTTAAATTGAATTAAATTTAAACAAAGTTTTCTTAGTTAAACAGCATCTAGGTGAAGGGGCCAGCAATCATGATCAATTTCAGTATGCACAAAGATATCTATGCAGTATGTATTGAAAAAAATATTATTATTATGAATATTCAAGAAAGTTAAGACAGCAACGATTGAAAAAATATACATACTATGCTGAGATCCTGCACACTATTTCATCCCCTTTCTCCTATTCATGGAAAGAAAAAAAAAAAAAAACGCTGAGTTGCATTTTTTGACCTTTAGATTTACAACTTCCTCGGTTTGTTTAAGCATCTTTTCTACCTATTGTGTGTAGAGGCTACAACAGCTGGAATAAGGAAACATTTTGACTGCTGTTACATCTACTAACATTCACCCTTGTCATATTTTGCACAGTGCATTAAGCAAAAACCTAACAGGCAGTTATTACAAGCCTGCTTTCTATTTCCATGAATCTTTGTTAGGCAGGGGCAGGAGAGCAAGGAAAATGAGCAGAGGTGAAAAAACAGGAAAGGAAACAAAACCCCCTGAATGAAACAGGGTAATTACCATGTTAGGAGCAGTAATGAGGTTTTCAGAACTCCAGTGCACTTGTTATGAAAGACATGATAAAGATAACATTAAAGCAAAACAAAAAAAAGATAAATACTCTGAGAAAACAAACAAAAAATATTGCTATCAAACCAGTAATCTAATCACAGGGATTGAAGGGCAGAGGGGAGAGATTTCCTGTGCCAGGATGCACAGTAACTTTATATCCCTGCAGTGGGGCCATGATGCAGTACAATAAGGCATAAGGTGAAATACATCTTTCAAGTGTATTTTGCATACGTTCTTGTAGGCACCTGCAATATGTTCTTTTTTTTTTCTTTCTGTTTCTTGTTGTATTTCTTCTTAGCACGTTGTAAGCAGCTGTACTTCACTGACAGCAGAGGTGGTACAAACTCTGCTGAACCCCTGGGTCCTCCTGGGAGGTGTGCCAGTTCGATGGAAAACCTTCTGGGACTGCCCATGGGTACCAGCACAGCCAGCCATGGGTCATTCAGCATCACTCTGGAAGGGGAATGCAATGGCTATTTCTGCAAAGCATTTCTTTCCCTGCCCCTTTGCCTTTCTTTTCCTCCTTCTTCTCTCTCCTCTAGTCCCCTTCCTCCAATCTATTAATAATATTTGGTAAATTCTGACTGTATTTGAAAATAGTTTGGAGATGATGGAACTTGCTTTTTTTGCAAATGTTTTGGCTGAATAGCTAAAATTCACTCAGAGCCACGTTACCTGCAATTGCCAAACTGGCTTTCTTGACATCAGTGTTTTACTCTTTTAAATGGTGCCAGTGTAGAAAGATGAGATATGGACTATAGTCAAGGGCTGTTACAGCTGTGTGAGTCAGCAGAGAGATCTAAAGTTCAATGAAATGGGTTTAAAAAGACAGAGTAAACCAACACCTCATTTTGCAAAATAAAGACGGAAGTGATGTCGTGAAAGGGCTACTCCCATGCAACATGAGGACTGAGAAGTACTGTGTCACTCCTCAAGAGACAAAATAAATATTTTAATTATTCTTAATGAAGTAACATGACTCTTAGTCATGTTTACCAAATTCAGAGGTCATAATTAATTTCTAGCAATTAAATCTTATTGCAGATATTTTGAATGCTGTAACTTCACTGAAAAAAAGCACACTTAATTGACATGGAAAAGAAGAAAAACCAGTCCATAGCCCACTGAAAAATCCATGAATATATGCTTTATTTTCATTTTAGATAAAGACTAATAGTTTAAGTAAAACTCCTGAAATTTTTTTTAAATAAGCACGTACTTCTGTATCTGTATATTTTTTTTATATTTTTTGCCATGCCCTATCCATATTCCACATGAAAAAAAAAAAGGTATTAAAAAGTAGGAATCGGGATTGCTTTCAAAGTACACAGGAGATAGCAAATCAAATCAATGGTCCTTATCTTGGCAGACTATTGAACTCTCCAGGAACACAAAGAATTTCCTTACATCTCTTTGCATGAGAAATCTAGTATGTTATTTGTACTCCCACAAAGGTGAATTATTATAACACATTTGCTAGCCAAATCTTACTCACTGATGTGTCTGGGGAGCCAGAGAAACCCATTTATTCCTAGGTATAAAACATTGTCATCCAGAAAAGACTGTCCACCCTCATTACAGAAAATGCTATTAAATACCAGCAACATCTTAACTATCATCCTATTGTAATTCCAGTTAGCAAAAATATATTTGTCGTTATACAGTTAAATGCATAAATAAAATCAGTTTCTGATCTCTTCTATTATAAATAATGTTTATTGCTAGGAAAAATTTGGGCTTAATATTTAATCTGGGGAGGGTAAGATAAAAAATTTAAACACCTGGCTCTATAAACATTGGACCATATACACCTTCATCAACATCACTAGAGAGATCTCTGAGCAAGAGAACAGAGCACACCAGTTGTTCTGCTCTTGTCTGACACTGAAACTTATTTAGAAGGTCCTTCTGTGATAAGGATAAAAAAAAATATTCATCTTTCTAGTGCCATTTAAATTAAATTCATGGAGATTAAGTGTTTCTTGGCTAAACTTATATGTCTTGGTTCTGTCCAGGACAGGGTTAATTTTGCAGAAGCTGGCAGAGGGCATGGCCAGGAGGTCATTCTGTACCTCCTCATGTCCTTGCTGGGGGCAAGGGAAAGGGACAGCCTTCCAGAGAGACAGGGCTCTGCCTGGTGGAGAACACATGGTAAAGGCAGACACCTGGTATTGTCTGTTATTGGGGTTTTTTGTTTTCTCTCTGAAGAGTTTCTTCCCTTCTACCTTTCATAATAAATATTGTTGCTGTTACTGGTTGTTTCAGCTCATTGCTGTTTCCAGTTTCTTGTCTCAGGCTGTGTTCTTTGCCTTTGCCTCCTGTTGGAGGGGTGAGGGCGAGCGACACGTGGTTTTATTGGCAGCACTAAAGGAGAGAATTCCATTTCTAAACCACATTATTAAGTTATTTATCTATTCTTTTAAAATAATTTATATCTTTAGCCAAACCTCAAGCCAAATAACAATACTAGAACCCATTTTTGTCTTAAATCCTTGTTTTCCCTAATGAAAACAAATAAATTATAAGTCCCAATTACATAAGTCCCAATTACAGCAGACTTAAAATGGATTTTAGTACCCATCTCATCAAATTTCTGGATGACATATGCCCTAGTTCCATAAGGAAAGAAAAAAAAAAATACTTTTAGGGTTCCTTGAGCTCAATATGGAGATAATAATATCATGCAGACCTGATACTGATAATTTCAATGACAGTGTCCAAAGAAAATATTCTGTAATTATCACCAAAACCACTTAGACCTTTGGATACATGCTCCTGAAACTCCACTCTTCCTATTCCATGACATCCAGGGTGAACTGCACAGTGCTACCAGAATATTATTTCTCCATTATAACTTGAGTTGTTTAATAGGAATGCTTCAGAATTTTCTTCAAATGAGGTCTAAAAGCAATCCAAAAACTGGAGAAGATGTAAACATCAGGGTCTATATGACAGAGGTATGTACAGGAGTCTTTTTCCCCTAAATAAAACTTTACTAGTATGGCAAGATCTGTTTTCTAACCCTAAGAAACATGTGTAAGTCCCCAGATTTTTGAAAAAGAATCATTAACGAATAATGGGACAGGGGGTTAAGTGTTCCTATCAGTTTCTTCAGTTGTTGTTTCCATTCTGGTTCTGTTTCACAACCTTTGCCTCCACTGACTTCTGAATGAGGTTTATCAAAGGGAAAATAGGATTATAATTGTATCACAGAAAATCAATAAATAATATTGAGAAGTGTCACTTTCTAGAAAGGAATATTAATACTTCTTTGGGGTCTGTTACATAATAGTCTTCAGTACTATAAATTCATTATTTAGAAGTCAATGCAAGTTTTGCTCCCAAGGATAAGCTTTCAGATTTTTTTTTAAACAGTATTACCAAGGGAAGCTTGAGTTACAAACATCAAGAAGTATGGCTGCAATATTTAAAATATTAGAAAATTCAACTAGACTGGAAACACAGAGAGAATTCCTTATGCTTTGGAATATCACTCTGAATTAAAAATCTCCCTTGGCTGCTAATACCCACAAGTCCATAAGTTTATAAGATAGGCTAATTCCATGTGATGACAGCAAGCAGTTCCACACTGACAGAGGCTGACATACAGTACGAGTGCCACAGAAGCCACAAGGAGTTTCTGTCAGGAACAGAATACATGTTTTCACTTGAAGTCAGTACCTGCTAGCATGCCAGAGTGCCAGCAGCCAGCTCTGAGCACATTTGCTGCAGATTTTTAAGACTGTCATATCACTAAATCAAAGTTGCTCAGTGGTTGCCAAATGTTAGCTCATTAAGCTGAAGGAATTACTGAGTAGCCTCAGAAAAGAAAACAAGTTCAGAGAGAAGTCTGTGAATAAGACAGTATCTGCTGACTTACTTATATGGAGCCTGGTACTTCAGCAGTTGTTCCATTTTCTCTGTCTTGGACAAGGTTTTCAGGTTAAGAATATTCAAGAGAGCCTGGAATGCTTTTTTATTAGCTTCTGCTGATCCTCCAAAAAGCACTGGCTTGCAATATTGACAACAAGGTAAGATTTTTTTCCCTGAGAACCAAAAAGTAAAAACTGCAACTAAATTTGCTCCAGGAAAAAAAATCCACATAAATAATATGAATTGAGTTGTCAATCAGTGTGCCTAGGGAAGATTTTTGATGTACTATGACCAAAAGAGAAGTGATTTCAGGTGCAATACCTAAAACTGCCATACTGGTGTACTCCTTTGGGAATTTCTGATTGGCTTCACTTCCTGATTTATCATTCAGTGAAAATGATTATTTTTGAAAACCCTCAAAACACAGTCCTAATACTGGCAGAGGTGTGGACGCCTAGGAAGGTAAGGAACACAGGCAGTGAGGAGTGAGAAATAAATGGGTCAGTGGAACTGCAGAACATGTACCTGCTTGATGCTGTTCTTTCCTTTTCCACCATAGAGAAAAAAAAAAAAAAAAAAAAGCTGTTTATCTGCTAATATAAAAATATACTATAACATCAATTTATTTATTGAGTGTACAAGTAGTCAATATTAAGCAGATTTATGGTTTTAGAAACTGGTTTATTGAGTGTGTCTGTGGAAATTTCTCTCTTCTACATAAAGCTGCACTTCAGCTACACAAGGAGCATATATAGGAACTGCTTTATAGGAACCATTTGGCACATGCTCTGCTTTTAGATTTGTGCAAGTGAAATCACATTTGATGGCACTACAGCTATAATTTAAATCAGCTCTTGGCCTAACTGTGTTCTGAAAACAGCTGCAGCATACCATGGCAATGGGAAAACACCACCTGACATTTCCAGTGTTAGGATATAAATCTAGGGTATCACATTAATAGCAATCAGCTTCTCTGGACTGAGCTGAGGTGAAGGCTGCAGTGGGGAGTGCTAGGAAAGAAGGCAGCATGGGGATTCATTTTTGAGGGCCTGTTTAGAGACTGTGAATGTAGTTGAAAAGTTAAATTTGTTTCAGTATGACTTATTTCTTCCATTGCATCCAGAAGGAACTGTGCAGTTTTGGCTCTCATATAATTGGCTTTATGATGAGTGGCTTTGGAATACGATGTTAACTGACCACATCTAATCACAACACTTTTAAAAGAAAGCTCTCGGATTAGGCAAGGTCTTATCATTAAAGTTTTTCTTTACCAATGTCTCCATGAAGATCAGATATAAAGTTTTCAGTTAGACCACTCTCAGTCTAAATAAACCTGCAAAGAGGACCCAGGGAGCAGCATCTCTTCACCTTTACCAGACAGATTCAAAGTAGAATTTGCAGGAAGACTGCAGGAAGGTTTGCAGGAAGATGGTTCCATCTACAGGGGCTAATGTGATCACAGCTCCACTGCAGCTCAGGGTGTGGGCTGTAAAGCCAGGGGATTTCAGCCAGGCTCTCTAACCCCCAGCAGCTTGCCAGAGAACACTCCCTAGAGATTTTATGCTTCAGTGCATGTCACGAGACAGGACATCAGCCCATTTTCACAGATCAAATCTGGGCATGTCCATCGCCTCAGGAGCAGAAGAAGGTCTTGGCTTTTCCCAGAACCAAACTATAATCCAAGCCCCACAAAAAGAGTGTGAAAAAAAGAACAAATCAAAGTTTTTTTAATGTATCTATGAACTGACTTTTCATCTCACTCCTTTCAATCAATTTCATTCCTTAACCTCTGGGATACTTCAGAAATAGCCAGTCATGCTAGATTTATAATCAGACAGACCAATCACACTGCCACAGAAGCCAGCCACAGGTGGAATAACTATACTGGGGGAAACAAAATAGTTTAAATCACTGACACTTGCTAGCCCAAAAATGCACCGTGTCATCACCTTAGCTGAGACTGTGTGTGTCAATCTGTGGAGTTCAATTCCTACTCACACATGTGATAAGTCCTTTCTGAATGTCTCATGCATCTGCAGAACCTCTTTACATCTGATTTGCCAGCTGTCTAAATCTTTGTCTTTGCTTGTAGATGTCTGTCCAAATAAGCCCTGAAAACTAACTCACTCTGCTAAGCTCCTCCCCATTAGAACTCAGACACCCTTAAATGAAAGTAAAATGTACATTTCTCACAGGGCACATTTCCCTCTGAGCTTCTCTTGAGCACTTGGACATTCTCCAAAATGTTTCTCCTGTGAAAGGTGATATACCACCATGTAGTCTGAAGCTGGGTGGGGAGTGTGCTAGGCTGAATTTAAACTAGAAGAGCTTGGGAGCTGGTGTTTGGTTCTCATGCTGACAAATTTGTCTCTTACTCTGTGGAGATAAACTCTACCTGAGATAAAAGGTCTTAATTGTTTGCTGTTGAGTTCTGGCAGAAGTGAATTCACTAAAGAAAAAGATTTCAAATGCTTTTTACAATCAATTCTGAAGTTTTTTCAATTGCAGTTTTCAAGGGTGAAAAAAATCCGAAAAAAAAATTCATTATAATATTTCCATTTATGAAGTCCTTTTGCAGAGAAACAGTTGGTTCTGCCCTCCTGACAGAAAGCTCTGTGCCAGGGCTATGACATATCCTAAACTACTATTCAGTTTTGATTTAGAGTAGAGATCAAGTCAATCATTGTAGTGCATCCCACACATGTCAATGACAACTGTTAAACTGATGACTCAGCAGACTCGTTATTTTCAGATCTACTTTGAGGTGAACCCAGAAACATCACCCTTCTAGTAGTGAGGCTCTATTTTGTGCATTTCTTCTACATAAAACCTAAGCATGTTTCCCAAGTAAGTAAAAAATTGATTATATTTATTTTGAAAATATCCAGATCACCTGTATATTTGCATTCGAGCAAATTATTTTAGTAGCAGAAATATTTGCTGAAATAAATGAATTTAATGTGGCAAATTTGCAGAGTGATCATTTAAAATTATGACTGTCAACACCAGGAAACAGAATCTAACAGTAATGCTTACCCAGTCATGATAAGAATACTTGTACATGCAGTCAAAAAGCCTAGAACACAAACATTCTCCATAAATGCCTTGGCAGTTTGCTATTAATCAATAAATTTCTGCAATACTTGAACCTTAAACTCAGGAATTCACAGAGCATGAGCAGCTTTGAACACAAAAAAAGCCAATGGAGAGAGAATAGAGAAACACTTACCCATCTTTTCAGAAATAATGTTTTTCATGCATTCCTGTCCATCACTGTTTAGAAAATCTAGTCCAGATACACAAATTAACACAGCTTTCATTTTGCCCTGAAGCATTCCGCTGCTTTAATACTGGATTCTAGATCACCTGTGCAGCACACTGAGGTTTTCTGCTCACCAGGAAGAGCAGCTGAGAGGCTGTCTCCAGTTCATAGTGGCCAGGCATTTTGGCAATTGGATGAAACTCTGCAAGACCCATGAAAGTGGCCCAATGTTATTGGCTGGTGATAACTTTCTTTTCAGAGACTGATTCTTTTTCATTATACTCCTGGCTGAGTGCAGGTGTACAGAATAATAGCCCCTGGCAACAAAGAAGATGAAAGTCAATTACAGCTGGAGATGAGAAAGAAAATTCATTTTTAGTTTGTGCTGGCTGTTGCCCCTGCGAACACAACAACATGCTTTTATCGTGTAAGAGCAAAGAAAGTCAAGGTGCAATCTTTGCTCTTTAACCCTCTTTCTGCTTTATGCCATATAGGAAGCATAACATTTTTTAATATATCTATATGTCTTCGGTGCATGTTGTCTGCCCAAAAAGCAACTCAAACCCATTATTTTGTACCACAGAGTACAGATAATTTTGGCAGAGTGGATTTTCAGTAGGCCTGGATACAGATTTGAATTCTATTTAAATATATTGACCTTCTTGGTCAGAGACTTTTATAAACTTTATCCATGTGAGAGGAAAGGAAAAAACTCCAAAGATACCGGAAATTTAAAAGTTTCCTAGAATTTCCTTTTCATTCTCCAAGTTTTTAAAATTAAAAACAAACAAACAAACAAACAAAAAATTAGAGAGGGAAAAACTCCCTACCCACAGGACTCTGATAACATATCTAAAATTTCCCCCTTTTTTGTCGTGTCAATAGACAGTAAAAGCAATGTTTTAAACAACTGAAATAGCATTTTGTTTTCACTCCTGAATGGAATGATCAGACGCTTCCATCCTTATGGAATTCATCACAGCAAAATGTTTTAAATTCTCTCCTATAACAGTGTACCTGTGTAGTAATGCACCAATGTGATATATAGTGAATGTTAATAGTAGAATAAATCACATTATTTGTATTACAGTCTGAGCTATTAATCTCCTACCCACATGCTTTCCTATTTCATCAGGCAGCACAATAAGCAAATGTAGCAAAGGTTCATGGTTTCTCCCCAAGACAAAATAATTTGCTTTAATTACTAATTTTATTACTTTTTTTGCACATTACTTTCCCACATATTTAAGCAGTAAGCACTCTTGTCCAAACTTTACTCTTTCTCACAGAAAGTATTAATGCTATATAAAAATATGGAATAAAATATATTGTGAGATGTTCTGAGAAAGGACCTCTTTCTGTGTATTTTATTAAGAAATTCAGAAGAAGAATTTAGCACAGAGAAGTAAAGTTTTTAATTACAAAGAGCAGTGCAAAGTCGTGAGAATTATTAGAAATGTCAATGTTTCTCTGACTTTCCTGGCTGTTCAGAGCTCCATCCAACCTAGTCTAGAATGCTCCCAGTGATGGTCCATCCACAGCTTCTCTGTGCAGCCTGTTTCAGTACCTGACCACACTCATGGTAAAAAATTCCTTCTTAATATTTAATCTAAAGATGCTCACTTTCAATTTGAAGCCATTACCCCTTTGTCCTATCACTTGTCTCTCTCCAGCTCACTTGCAGGTCCCCTTTAGTCCATGAAATTTATTTTCTTTGATTCTCACTATAGTGTCTTTTAGATGTTTTTCACCGTGCAACCAGGCTGAATAATGACATACAGCTACCTAAACACACAGAGAGTGCTGTGCTTCATTTTGAGTCTCAATTTGCACCTGAATCATATCATTATATTGAGTAATATCACACAGTGCAGGAAACTTTCCATGTTTAGTATTATGAATTCAGTTTAGAAACAAGAGGGAAGCAAGAAGAGTTCAACAGGAAATTAGAAACTGAAAAAAAACAATTATGAAACTCACTTTTAAAAGCCCCCCAAAACCAGACTACCTTCATTTATTAAATGCCCAACACACTACTGTATTTAAAGTTGACACAAGATTATAGTACCGTGGTTTATAAATGGCACTCTTCAATTTAGTACCCTCTGTGAGAGGCAAACCCCTGTGAAACCAGTAGGGTCTTCTACAAAGCAATTCACACGCTAAAATTATCCTAAATATTAACTGATTACTTCACAGACAACATTATGGTGTTCCTGAAGAAGAGCTGCAGATGACATAAGGCTTGTCAGACTGCTGAGCACTGAAGAGATGGGTAGAGACACCAATTAGATAGTCTTTGGCAACAATAATTCACTTCAACCAAACCAAAAAATATCACCAGTACACACATACTAGGTAGGCATGGGGAGAAATAAGATAGAATTGGGCTGTGGGCTGTGGGCCATGCCTGCAGAGGCACAAGGCTGCACAAAGGAGCACATGGCAGCACAGAGGAGCCACAATGCCACATATTTTGACTTGTCACAAATATTTTCCTTATTATAAGACTCCTTCTCCTTTGCCAAGAAAAACCTGCCCTTTGTCCTCAGAATATTTAGGAAAAATGGCACGGAAATAAGGTCAGCCTAGGCTTGGAGTCAAGAGTAAGGAAAAAACAGCCTCTGACTAGATTAACTTTCAATGTCTGACTCTTTTCTCTGGAACACCTGCATTAAATCACAGGTTCTAAATACACCGGTTGTCTTGGTTAAAGACAATTTAAATGGGAACACTCTAAAATGAATTCTGCCCCTTTGTTTTAATCAATTCCTTTCTACCAATAAGGAGAAATGAAATAAGAGGAGATATAAGTGAAAAAAAACCCCAAAACAATCCACTAACAATAAAAACTTCAACAGGTAAAAAACAACATTAAATAATCACTAGATAAAAAATTGCTAAATCTCACAAACTGAGAAACCTAAAATGGCAGAATACATCTCCCTTCCAAGATGGCAGCTCCCTCAGCTAACCTCATGGCTCAAAAGACAAAGGGAAAATGATGACTGCTCCCTGCCCCAAAATGGCAAATTTGCTGAATATAGTCAGCCACTTCCCAAATTTAAGCAACACACAAAATCTATGTAGAGGAATCTCTGTGAAAATTTAGTATGTACTGTTATTATTAATATTAAAATCTCAAGATTCCTCTCCAGCCCTTGTTGAGTGAGCTCCATGTCCAGCCAGGTTCTGAGACTGCAAATAGGGATGATTTCCTCTCCCGCAGTGGAAATGGTCAGGTACCACCCCAGTGAGCTGTTACTCATTTATGCAAAGAGATTTGAGAATCCTTATATTACTGGAGCTACTGGGCACTCTCCTGCCTGGAACTCCAGCTGTGTACCAGGGGCTGCCAAAACAGCAAATTTCTAAATTATGCAGGGCAGGTGTGATGCTGAATGGCTCTCTATGTCTCATTCTGTCCCAGGCAGTAACATTCCTTCACTTTTGATGGGAAGAGATATGTCATAAGTATGCAGGAAAGGTCTTCAGAGCCACTCATAGCTTTGGTACCTTGTTGGTTATAATTCAGGGAACTCATCAATAAGGAATAAAGTCAAATTGAACTTAAGCAACTCATTACCTAGTGAGACACTTTTATAAATAAAGGAGGTAAAAAGTGAGAGATGAAAGTGTAAGGCCCAAAAAAACTCAGTTGATGAAAGTTTTACACGGGCTTACAGTTGTTCATGTACTGTAAGTTAGATGCATGGGAGAAATACCAACAGGATAGTCTCAAGAAAACAAAGTAACAGAAAAGACTTGACTAGCAACATTAGAGAATCACAGAACTTTATCAAAATGGTTGGAGTAGCATTTAGTCAACATGAAACACTTCCCAAAGCATTAACATAAGTCATTCAACCTCAAAATCTCTAAGCCCATTCTATTTTAAATGACTCTAAAATGCCAAGAAGAGGAATTAGAAGAGAAAGAGCGAAAGACAGAAAAGATACAGAGAAGGACATATATAGCTACCAACTCCTGGCTTCCAGCAGTGTTCAGCTGATAGAAATTCCAAGAATAGGTAGGGTCAAGATATGTTCTTGCCTCAGATTCAGCCCCTTGGCCTTCCTTGGTCTTCCTGGGCCCTTCCCAGGTAGGACTTCTGGTCATTTGGGCACTCAGAAGCTGGGTTAGGAGCATTGCCTCTGCTGTGCCAGGGATTGGCAGCCACTGCCAGGCTGGGATGCAGGCTCTGGGGGTGGGGTGCACAGGGCAGGGCACTTCCTCACCTGGGCAAGGCCTGACCTGTCCCTTCCCTTACACACATGCACCCCAAAATGTCTTGAGACCTCAGTCTTTCCAGTCTCTCACAAAAAGAGAATTTAAACACCCCGTATAAGGTCTCCCTTAAATGACTTTTGTGCAAAAAAACCACTTCCATGTCAAACCATGACAATGACATACCCCAATACTGTGGAAGATAATCCAAATGAAAAAAGTACATGGAAGCAGACACTAAACCAAAAAAGGCACATTCAAGGAAATTTAGTAAGGGTGACCCATTTCTCTGAGGAAATACATGAGAAACTCAAACCCAGATCACAATACAATAAAATCTGATGACAAGAAACCTTCTGGTGACTGGATGGACACTTACACTGAGAAGCCCTAGGTATTTTCTTACATTGAGCAATTCTTGGGGAAAAAAATGATAACTGTATCAAAAGATGAAATCCAAAATTACAGACATATCACAGAAAGAGAACAATGTGTCTCTGCAGAGCCATCCCCTGAGAAATACTCCTATATGATTGTTTTCCATGTCCTGAGCTTTAGCGAACACTAAAAATCTACCCTTTCCTTGAGAAAGTCCTCGTTACAAAACACAGATGACATTTTTCTGCACTACATCCTCAGACCTGGCAGGTTCATCCCATAAGGAGGTGCTAGGATGGGCAGGAGGCTGTTTGCTCCTACAGATTCCCAATAACAGCCACATGCCCTTGACTCCAGAAATCCATTCCAATGCAGGGTGTTTCTGAAGTGCATTCCCTCATGGAAGGCAATGCAGCCACACTGAAACCCTCCCTCCGCTGCTGTGGAGGGGAATGGGGTACCTACTTCAGGGGTCAGCTGGTTCAATCCTCTCCTACTTCAGGGTACCTAATTTCTTCTAGAAAGTTTGTGTACTGACTTACAGCAGTGATACCAAAGGGTTGCTTAAGGAAATCTTCAAAGTAAATTAATTGACTAGACTGAGATGATCCTTGGTCTCCCTTGTTTGGTGCGTGTTGTGGTATATTTTCAACTCCTTTGCTCAGCTGAAATTTTGACCTAAGAGCTATATCTGCCTTCTCTTGTTTGCCTCTGATAACTCTTATGAGAACAGGTTAATAATTCACAGAAAAAGTTGGGTCATCCTTTCCTTTGAATAAGTACAAGTAATTTTTAACAAGCTTTTGACAGCTCTGAGAAATGCTTATCTTCCCTAACAATTTTAAAGACCTAATATTTTTTTAAGAGTATTCCTTTAAAGGAACTCCATCCAAGACTCTTTCCCTTGGTGTTTTCTCCTATAAGTGGGATAGTATTTTCAAAGCTGTAAAATGGAGTTTCAAGGGAAAGGCTTTTTTATGGCTCCTTTGATAACTGCATATTTCATGCTAATAGGAAGTGTTTTATTCAAGGAAAGGAGGAGTAAAAGCTCTCAAGAAAGTACAGAGAACATGGAATACTTTACCTTCCTCCAGAATATTTGGCAATTTGGATGCTGTAGTCACTGTCATGATTTCCATGTTTGGAAGCAAGTAGGTAATGGGGAAATCAGGAAAGAGGTACAGATTCCTTCTCAGTATTCTCCCTAGTTCTGCAACATGAGGGTAGCCAACACTGTGGCTTACTAAATACAATATTTTTGTATATTTTTTTATTATTGTATCACTAGTGGCATGTATATAATGAGAAAATGATAACTAAATGGAAATGTATCTTTTTACAAGAGGGGATGCCACACGCTTCGGTAAAAAATATTTTTTGAACTATTTTGTACAGTCTTAACATGCACAGAGATGTACTAGTTCTCTCTCCTGACATTTCATACTGAATTCATATGATGATTACCCAGGATGTACCCTAGAAAGCCTGGAAATTACTTGAAAAAGCTCTTGACACTTGGTAAACTTGGTCCTTGTGCAAGGGTCTAGGCACATTTCCTATCAGTCATGGTAGAATATAACACTGCAGGACCAATGGATTTAGATGGAAAAAGGTCTCTGCTAAGTGTGTTGCTTTTTTACAGGTCGATTTTTTGTTCATTTACTATAGCAGTTACTCAAAATTTTCTTCATAATTTGGAGTGAATTTACTCCAATAAAAAAATAGATAAAATATACCTATTGTGAATTCATATCCTTTGTGGGAAATAGATGCATCTAAACTGGAAAGCTGTAAATTCAAAGAAGTAAATTAAGTTTTTAGAAAGACATTTGGAAATTTCCATATCTTATCCAATTTTTAAAACTTGCTATTGTGAAACTGCAATCTGAAAGGACTTCTTGCCTGTTATGCAGTTCTCAAATCATATTGATATTATCATTGAAATCTGTTGGAAACAGACAAATAGTAGTGTCTGAGTTTTCCTTTTACTAACCTCATCCTAAGAGATATGCTATTCTTCTAGTGAATAATTAGACACATTTTCAATTTCCAAGGAGCTCTACATGCTATTTTCCTACTTCTTGAAATGAAAGCTACAATCTAAGCACCTAAGCAATTTGAGTGACAGACTCTTCCTCGGACATGAATTCTAAAACATTCTGCAGCAAGAACCTGCTAATCTGCTTGCAAGATCACATTAGTTTCTTACTGTTACTTTCAATAAGTGAAAGTCACAGTGTAGGCCCCATAAAAATCAGATTTATACCAGTTTAATAAGCCCCATTGCAAGTAATTTCTCAGATTTTCATGGTCCAGTTATCTTGGAAAGCCTGTAGGAAAGGAAACAAAAAAAAAACCATTTCTAGCCCCATGTTCTTGCAGCAGCAGAAACAAAGACAAAATAATAATTTCCTCTCCTCTACCATGCTGTAGAGAGAAGTCAACATTTTGGTCAGCGAGATCTTAGGAAATGTTACATGGTGGGAAATGCTTTGTTGCATAGAAACTTGGTCTTCTGTTAAGAAATAGGCTTTTAATTACAATGGACTTTCTGAGAAGCTGCTGAGTGGCATTGACAGCAAGTGGCCCCATGGCTCAGAGCCACCAAGTGTTTTGTATTTCCCCAGTATGCATTCAACCTATGTTTAAACCTATCATAACATTCCTGAATGAGATACAACTGATGTCAGAAATTAGTAAAGCTGTACAGCTAAAGTCAGCATGAGGAGAATGTGCAAGAGGAAACAACAGAATTAAGCAGTGGTGTTGTTTCATACCACCATTTTTTTCCCTCACTGTTCATTTAGTTAGTAAATGGAAAATGGGAGTGTGGAAATTATGACCAGGTCATAAGGAGTTCTAGCAGCCCCAGCTAGTAACTGTTACTTAAAATAGAGTGGAAAGGTCATGTTTAGAAGATGAAAAACCCTGGTGTTGCTTGAGAAGCTGTAAATATTGAGAAGGCTTGAGACTGGAAATCAATTACTAGTTGTAGAAAATAAAAAGGTTCTGCAGGACACAGTTGGTTCGGGGGATTTTTACAGTTCAAGGCAGCTCCTGAAATGTGCAGTTTATTTGCAAGGGTGGTGGGTGCAGGAGCTCTGTTTGAGCTGCCAGCCACAGCTCAGAGCATGCCCCAGAGAGAGCCAGAGAGGGAGATTGAGAGAGTTTGTGAGAGATTGAGAGATTGCAAGAGAAATTGTGTGAGAGTGAGTGAGATTGAGAGAGCTTGCAAGAGAGAGAGAGCTGAAAGTCTGGTTACATGATATTATATCTCTTCCTATACTGAATATGGTAATAGTACAACATCCAATCCATAGAAGACAGAAATCCTTATAGAATTTACATACAACCTATCAAAACTACTACATTACCATACTGTGTTACATTTTAACTCCTAAAAACTACTTTCTAAAACTACTTTTGTCTTCCCTGTCACACTAGCAGGGTTTCTCTGACCCTTGGACTTCTCTGCTTGCTGAAGCATCCTCTTCTTTGCTAAAGACATTGTTCAATCAAGAGGGATTCTCCTTCAGCTGGCTAGCCCATTGTTTTTGGTTGTACAGTAACTAACAGCTTGGTATCTTATATCTCAAAGCTAGCTTTCATTTCTATTTCACTTACAGGTTTCATATTTTTAGAATCTTTTTGCCAAGCAGTCATATTTATAAGGTTTCCCTATTTCATCCTCCCCAACACTAGTGTGGTGCAAACCTAAACCTGTGACAAAATAGATACCAGATATCTAAACAGCAAACAGCTCCACTGAACTATTCAGAGTGAAGTTTGCAGTTCTTTATGTTTCTACTTCTTTTGATATCTGAGTATTTGTTGAGGATTTATCCTGCAGCAGCTCAGCATCTCAGATTTATGTACATGACCTGAAATACTTAGTCAATATTTTAATATCTTAATATTTGTGCCTGCTTCATTGATATAAAACTATGGGAAATTACATTAAATATAATTAGGTATCATGATAATTCTTACCTAATATGCAGTCTAAGCTGGTTTTCTTCTGAAAGCCTACACACTTTCTTAGTTTCCCTTTGTTGGCAAATAATTGATATTTGCAGCTTCTGGTTTTATTTTGGATTAAAATTTCTCTAGGGAGCCGACTTCACTGTCTGTATTTAGTTTTACTCTAACACAACCAAGAGAACAAAATAAAAAGTTATATAAATGTAAAGAGTGAAGGTTTGTGCTTACATTTTCTTCCTTCTGAAAGAAATTCCCAATTTTATAAATACCCAGCTCTGGTACTCACAGACTCAGGAGAATGTTAATTTCCAGGTGCAAACAGCCTCTACTCCACAAAGCAGCCTATCCTCAGTGTGCCACACAAAAGTGCCTGCTCCCAGCACAGATTTGTGGTCACTTCTCTCATGGATGCCACAGGGAGAGAGGTGCCTTGTTGCCTGTATGCTTTTCTAGTGGGGACAGGCCCAGGAGAGGATAAAGTTATCAATGCTTTAGTTTTCTTTGGTACATAGAAACCTTTGATAGTTTAATATCCCAGCAAGATCAAAGTATGCACAACTCATTATTTTTTGTAGTTTTTGATTAATTTCATATTGTTTGTTCCAATTATCCTACCTCTTTCCATGACTAGTGCACAGAAAACTTTTTGTATCTGGTTTTACTCATAATGTTCTAATGCCACTATGGCCTTATTCAGTTTTTTCCTTATATAATCCTCATAAGGCCTGAATGTTGTTCCCCCATTAGAAAAATTGATATTGTCATATAAATTAGTGCATGAGTCACCACGAATAAAGACAGTCTATTGACTGCATAGGGCATTCTTAGGTCATCTTCAGATCTCTTCTCACTCCTTTTAGAGAATGTGATTGTCATGAAACAAATTGACTTTATAGCAATGATCTGAAAAAAAAGTCAAAAAAAGTAATATTTCCAGTGTTGTACAGGAAATAATCATAGGGTAGTGCTGAGGTCTCCCAAGTCCCAGCCAATGGCTTAATCTCCTGTTTGTTCCTCATCACTAGAAAAGAACATAGCTAAGAAAAAGCTGAAGTCTTCAGAAATGGAAACAATTGGATTCAGAGCTAAGAAGTATAACCTCACATTCCATCTTATGCAAAAATCCATACCAGAAAAATTCTTCTTTTTGAAGATGACAACTGAATACAGAACCCTTGGTGTTTTACTCCCCTGAAATATTTACAAGTTATGACTGCTGCATACGTGAAGACTGCAAATGATGCCCCCTCAGTCTCCAGGCAACTGCCATACATGTTACATTTGCAGTGATTTTTTTAACAGCTCTGTCACATTCCAATGAATGTATTATAATCACTGCCATCACTACCACAACTGCACTGAAAATGAAGCCAAATGTAGTTTTGATGGGAACTATTTCTCTGAAGATGCAAAGAATTTAATGACTTTAGCCTTTTGTCTCTTAAGATAATTTATAATCACTGGAGTGAATATGAGAAAACTATTTTAAAAACTGAAGTTTTAAATGGTCTAGAGTGTTTGGGTATGAAATTAAGAGATTGATGCTAGAGAAACATGCTTTTAAAAATATGGATCTTTATTTAATTTTTCATATATCTTTAAAAGCAAATAATATTACTGTGAATTTCTGAAAAGTAATGAACAATAATTCAGGCTTACCAGCAGGTGTTTGATTTTCCAATGAGTTAAATATTCAATTTTTAGTAACACATTAATGCTCAGCATTTAGAGATTCAGAATGGGGTTTAAAGCATGTGATTTAGGATCTCAAAAGCTTGGTCAGGAAATCTTTGTATTACAAAATGAAACATAATTAGGCCCTGCTAATAATTAAAAACTTGACAATAGTTTATTAGATCACATGGCATATTCAGTAGTGTCTATTTTAATTTATCTGTCGTTTTGCTAAAATACAACATGGTAAAAAGAAAGCATTTTTTATCATACTATCATTAAACAAACGCCAAGCTGTCTTTTCAGACAATAATTTTATGTTGTTACATTTCTATTAGTTTTAGGGGAAAAAAATTTAAGAAACACTTCCTTTATTTAAAAGAGAGATGAGTTTTTGACTTGTGATAAATGTCTGTGAACAATGTGGAAGCTCATGATATGTGCATGCATTTCAATGGTTTTTTAAATTGGTAATTCATTATTCTTATGATTATCATTCATATTAATTATTGTTATCCTGTTGGAATCCTATCCCTTACCAATATTTCTCTATGTGGTCCCTAACTCAAGTTTAACAAACAACCACTGTCACCGTCTTCCTAAAATACAGAATACAAATATATATTATATGAAAATGCATACCTGAGTCAATAATTACGTATCACGTGGCAAAACTCTTTTTCCAGTTCCTGTACTGCAATAAAAGCCTGAAGGCAGTATTTGATTTTTTGCAAATTAATTTGATTCCATAACACATTCCTGTAATTTTTCATAGCCTGTATGTCACAACCATTCTTCTATAAAAAAAAAATAAAGTGGATTCTAAATAAATCTACGCCTTGAACTTCTATTGTATTTTTCTTGATTTCCAAACATAAATTTATTTCACAGTACATTGCTTTCTATTACACACTTTTGTACTTTATCATTAATACCCCTTCATTACTTCAATAAACAAAACTAAATGCAGTGTTGGCTGTTTGGTTCCATACTTCAGTAATCTCACCATGTGTCAGAGAGCTGAAGAGCAATCAAATAAATGACTGCAACACACCATTGTTTTAATTTAAAAAGTAAATTTCAGGGTTTTTTTCTTGAACAATAATGTATTTCTGTCTATAAATTGATTCACGAATTGCCATCTTTATCATGCAATACCCAAATCTACAGCTTATTAACTAATGTGTTTCTTGTACAGATTACCTACCTTCTACATGCTAAACACATCACATTCCATATTTAAGAAGCTGCTGCCAGGAAATCTTTAGCTCTTCTTGAGTGTGATACACCTGTTAATGTAAGAGCAGGACTTTTCAAAGGGGCAGCGCTGCAAAATACAGCTGAGCATCCTACATGGACATGGTGTTCTGAGAGATTGGGGCCCTTCAGATGTTATGCAGCATTGTTGTATATTACATTACACCAATTAGTGAAGACATTTACATTTCCTTTATTTTTTTTACTGAGTACATCATCTTTCAACACAATTTGAAATAATGAAAATTTGATTTACAGTGTATGAAAATATATATGCATACTCAGAGTCAGCTTCTAATTAATTCTTTCACTTGATCTAACTAAAATCAGTTCATAAGTGTACCTTCTTGCCAGTGTGAGCAGAAGATGTGAGAAAAGTGATCTGGCTACCAGGGCAGCTCATTATAAAAGTTTGAGAAGCTTTGCTCTGCCCTCAAGAAAACAGAACACACCATGCTACCAAGCACATACAGCACTCCTCACTGCTTCTCAAATGAATTCTGCTTTTCAGTGGGCTCAGTTCCAGCTCCCCAGCCTCTGCAGATGGCAACCTGGATGCCATTGCCTACCACTTAGAGAAACAGAGGCAAACAATTGTTTCCTTCTCAAAATGAGGAGGTGCTCAGAGAGACCACCCAAGGACACTCGAGTGAATTATGTGACTCCTGGTGTAAGCCTGTTCAAGTCAGTACTTTTTAATCCAAATTTCCAGGTCATTGATAATTCTTCATAATTTTTAAAGCGACTTTTTGGTATTGTACTTAAATTACTTTTCACAAGAGTAAGAAAGCTAGAATCCAAAAGCATTTTTTGAAGGCTGTTCTTTCAGAAAACATGAATGAAATTAATAGAAACTACGGCTATAAAAAGAATAAGTGGAGCCCTAACCCTGAAAATGAAGGCCTGTTCACAAGAAGGACACGCTTTTAAATTAACAGTCATGCTACAGAAGGAGAAAACATTATCTGGAGAAAGCCTGGGAGAACATTTTTTAATTTATATGAGGATATGTATATATGTAAAATCAATAAAAATGCACCTTTTTTATAACCTATAGAATTTTTATGATGAAGTCTGCTGAACAAGTCAGCAGAATAAAATAAAGCATGCATTCAGCAAACTCTCCTGCTTTAGTCTTTACTGTTGTTCACATTAGCATTACATTAGGTTAGAATCTGCAGGTGAGGTGCAGTGTTTGTGTAACAAGCAGGTCTCCCAAATAACATTTTAAGTGGCATAGAGGAAGAAAATATGATGCAATTTTTAGCCACAGCATATATCTGAATATGCCACAAAGAGGGCTGGCAGATGTACAGTTTGCCAAATGTACAACAGTTCATTCTTGCAGACTGTAAGGTTTTATCATTTCAGAAAGTTACTGTGAATTTGAACTCAAAGAATTGTAGTCCTATTTTAGACACTGGGCCTGTCAAGTCAAACAAAGTCTCAGGATGTTGAGCATTTTCTTCATTCTCGAAATGTAATTCTTTGAGCAGCTCCTCCTTGCAATAAGAAAAAAAGCTAGGGATGGGACAATTCCCAATACTTACAGTCTAAGGGAATAACTGCTCCAAAATCTAGGTTTTGTAGTGCTTGAAAGAGGAGTCTGCATCTGAGCCATCACTGATTGCAGAAGTCCTGCCTACCACTGAAAAAATAATTGCTGAATTTCAGAGAAAGGGGCAACTGCGTTTCCCAAAATCAATTGAAGACATAGTTCAATATATAAGATTTTCAGGTCTGACTCTCAGAAAACCTCTTTGAAATCTTTCCCTATCTGCCCTTTGAGCCAAATGACTTCGATTTAAGTGCACAAAGAATAGTTAAGTAATTAGTGAATGCAGTTACTGCAGCATCAATGGATGATACTGAGTGGATGATAGGAGAAGAGATAAAGCAGAAAATCAGTCTGTATGTCTAAGGTCTTGCATTACCACTGCACCTTAGATGTTTTCTAATACAACATGAAAAGGAAACAATGCCCACTAATGATAATTAATTGGCTGTTCTGTGTCTTCTCTCATTTTCTGGCTAAACTTTCAATGGATTGACTGGTTGAATCACAGAAATTTTTTCCTCTTGATTTCTTACTATTAAACTTCTTTGATGTATTTTGTCTTTGAAACTGTTCTGTTGCATTTTGGTGGTGGGTGGCTTTCTGGTTTTGGTGAGATTTTTTTCTGTTGTTGTTGCTGGGTTTTTTTGGTTGTTTTTTTTTTTTTTTTTTTCCCCTAAGTCTAATAACTAATAGCCCAACCAATACTTTTCAGTGAAACTACCTGAAAAAAGAAGGTATAAATGCTATGCAATTTTATACAAACAGCATACAAACAGCAAATTAAACAAACTTACCAGTGATTCTAACTGTGTATCTTCGGACCAGTATATTTAACACATGATTGTATGTAACAAGCTCCTGGAAGATTCCAATTAATTTCTGCAATCACAATTATTCTTAAGGGACTCTGCAGCATCCTTCTATCTAGGAAAAAAGAATATAATAATACTGTGATAGAAAAAGAAAAATCTTCTCTTTCTTTCACTATCAAACAGTAAGAAGTAGTAAAATACACTGCTGGTTTATTTCCATAGCTGTACTAGTGGTAGGTTTGTTGCAGTGACTTGTAAACTTTTGAAATTCTTCTGTTTGTGGATGATAAATACAAAAAAAAAATCTTCACAGACAAACAGATAGGTCTTGCAGCAATGTTCCTTCACATGTGTTTTAAAAGCTGATAATTCATAGTTATTCAAGTACTTCCAGACTATCTCTAAAATGTATTCTAGGTGACACCTACATTTCTGCTGAACACATTTCTACCTGCCTTTGTAGAATACACTACAGAGCTTCAGCAGCTGTGGTGGTCAGTGCTGCCAGCATCTGTCCAACCCACACTACTGCTGGCTTCTCCCTAGCCCACAACCCCAGTGGAATGGGAGAGAATAGGAAGAGCAAACTCCAAGAAAACTAATAGGTCAAGGTGAAAGACAGTTTAGTACGTGAAGGAGATGGAATAAAGTGATGCAAAGGCAACCATTTACCACCTCTCACGGTTGCCTTTTCCTGGTCTGAAAATTAAAAGCCAGGCATAGTTAAGGGAAAAAGGGTTTTTACCTGGTTATTTATTTAAGAATCCTTAAGGGTGCACCACTTTGCTGAGGTGGAATGCACAGAAATGCACACACACGAGTGATGGCTTATACAATTTACAGACCTTGCAAAGTAGCATATCTATCAAAGATCCTCCAAAGAGAAGCTTAAATGGATAGCATGATATCCCCCCATGCTGGGGAATTCCCCCCTGGATGGGCCCAGAATGTGTTCTAGGGAGGACCTTGGTTTTGAAGGATAGAGTAGGTCTTTCTGTCCCCAGCTGTGAGGCTTCCAGGATGTTTGGTCTGCTGGATTAGTGAAATATTAGGACTATGCTAAATTATCAGCCTCAAAGAATTACAATTATGCATGCTAAAAGCATACCTAAAAGCTATATAAAAGGGTATATAAAAGAAAAGGCAAAAAATCATCATGGCATCACCAGCCCAAGCAGTTTCTAACAACCAACAGCTGTGCACAGCTCTTTGCTGATCATGATGTGATCTGGCATGGCATATCCCTTCAGCCAGTTCAGGAGAGCTGTCCTGGCACTGTCCCAGCTCAGTTTCTTGCCCAACCCAGCCTACAAGCTGGAGGGAACAGAGCAAGACTAAAAGAAATCTTTGACACTGTACAAGCACTACAGAGCAAGACTAAAAGAAATCTTTGACACTGTACAAGAACTATTCAGCAGAAGCCAAAACACTGATTTGATACCAACACTGCTTTACATTAATGAGCAACCTGATCTAGTGGAAGGTGTTCTGGCCCACGGCAGGAGGATTGGAACTGGGTGGTCTTCCAACCAAACCCAAACCAACCCAAACTGTTTTGGGATTCTATGAAACCCAAAACACTACACCATACTGGCTGTTATGAAGAAAGTTACTTCAATCAGAAACAAGACAGCATTGCATCTGAAGACCTTGGCCTGCTGTATGTGTTTGCCCCAAATATAATATACCTACTTCACATTCTATAAAGTGGGTATAGTCTGAGACATAGCACAAAAGGCTTTTTTTTTTTTGCTTTGTTTGGTCCCTGCAGACTCACTATAAACTTGAAAATAAAAATTGTATTTATACATCAACATAATATGAAAAAGGCTCTTAAAAACTTACAAGCCAATTCTCAATTGCTGGCCATAGGTTTTATTCATCACTCCAAAGAACGATGACTGCTTTTTCCCCACACAGTCCAGAAGATGGGGATGAAAAAAAGAAAAGCATCTAACCTACCAAACTTCCCAGAGCTGAGCACTTGTTTCCAATAGTGAGAACATTAGATTGAAACAAAGTTTGCAGCAACATTATACATTTGCAGAATATAGTGTGGCATACACAAAGAATAGTAAAATAATTTCTGGCTTTGAACTAGCTAAAGCTGGTATACTCTATTTTTAATTAGATACACTATAGCATTCTGCTTTTGGTAGTGTTAAATAAATCTTTGACATAACCTATTCCTGACTGTAAACTGAATACAAACATGGTTTCTGCTAGGTACTAAAATATCAAGGATTTTTCATAATACTTTTCCAAGGGGATACACAAGGTCATTTACAGAAGGGCAGAGAAGAGCAAATAATGTGAAACTTCCAATTCCCAAAGCATCAGTATGCCCCCTGAGAGGGCAGTGGCTGCCTGCAGGGCCCCTCCGTGCCTGCCCAGTGGGATGGGAGCTCCTGAGGTGTGGGACCTCAACCAGCATAAAGGAGCAAACCTGCAGCCTCTTCTGCCACGTGTGGCACAGGAGCAGTCTGGCTGATCTTCAGACCGGGTCAGAGCCCTGTCAATACTCACATTTTACATTTCATTTGTTAGATTAAATTGATAGTTTGGAAGACAGATGGTGTTTACCACCCTTTTGTTATTTTGTTTTCAGAAATACTTTGTGTTCAAGCTGTACTTACCCACTTTGAAAAGTAGGCATCAATTAAAGAGGAATACCATGTTTAATTTTCTGGGTGATCCCTACAATTATACAGAAAAAATTGAAATTAAACAACATGGCAAACATAGGCATGATTTTTCTACTTTTCTCAGTCAGCTTAAAGCCTACCAACAGTACTGGTATCCAGCATTCCATGTCATGTCTGTAGTAGAAAGGAAGGAAAAGGGTGAGCACAGACTAATGTGATAGCTGAACTTGCTCTTCCTGTTTTATCTTATGATTCTTTTGAATGGATTGCTTTGTTCTGACTGATTCTCCTGGAGATTTTAGCATTTCTACACATTCTTTGAAATAAGCATGAATTCAGCCCAACAATAAAACAGACACAGAAAAGGTTGAATTGCAAGGCACATAGATTTATTTAGATTTTAATTTAGATAAGATACTGATTATTTTTGCAGACATGGTGCTTCATGATCCTCAATCTGGAGCAAATGCCAGAACAATTATGGAGTTTCTGAACAAACAAATGCCACAAATTTCCAGAGAGGTCTTACAAACCTCACAGTGCTGTTATTCTCCCTTTTGTGGCAATGCTATTAAAAACAACCCTGCTGATGGGGAAATGTGCTATGAATGAAGAGGAGGATTGCTGCTTTGTCACACATAAGAGGTGCCCTCCAGGCACTCCTGATTACAAAAGGAAACCATATAGTTTCTCAGCAACAGCAAGGACAAACTTACAAGATACTCATCATATAAAAATATGAGAAACTCATCACATCTTGCGCTTCCTAAATAGTTGAGAAAAAATTCGGTTTGGAGCATGCTGTCAGTTAATTTATCAAGACAGTTTCTAGTCATTAATTCTCAAAGTTCTCAAAACTCCAACTTATCTATCTCATTGCAAGGGAGAACACTTTTGCACCACAAAGGACTTCAACAGCAAAGTTTCCCAAACTCCTGGGGCCTCTAGATGAGCTACTCCCCAATACACATAGAGGGTGGAGAAGGGTTTAGCTGATCAGTAACCAGCTGGAAGGTATAGAATTGCCTGGGGAAGGATGAGGAGCCAGCCAAGAGCTTGTGGGTCGAGATTAGGGGAGGGCAGGGACAGGGATATTTAGTGGGGGTCTGCTGTAGGCCACCTGATCAGGAGGGTAATGTCTATGAAGCCCTCTACATGCAGGTAGGAGTGGCCTCACACTCACATACCCTGGTCCTCATGGGGATTTCAACCACCCTGACACCTGTTGGATGGACCATACAGCAGGGCACAAGCAATCCTGGAGGCCCCTCAAATGGGTCTATGACAACCTCCTTACACAAGTGACTGAGAAGCCAACAAGAAGAGATGCCACGCTGGATGTTGTGGTCACCAATGAGAAAAAGCTTGTGGGGAGTGTGATGTTCTAGGGCAGCCTTGGCTACAGGGACCACGAGATGGTGAAGTATGAGTTCCTCAAGGCAATGAGGAGGGCACACAGCAAGCTCACTGCCCCAGGCTTCAGGAGAACAGATTTTGACCTCTTCAAGGACCTCCTCAGTAAAGTCTTATAGGATAGATCCCTGGAGGGTAGACAGGTCGGAAAATGCTGTCTGAATTTCAGGGATCACCTCCTCCAAACTCTGAAGCATGCATCCTGGCAAGGAGGAAATTGGGAAAAAATGCCAAGAGGCCTCCAACGATAAATAAGGAGCTGCTGAGAAAATTCAGAGATAAAAAAAGAAGCTTTCAGGAAATGGAAACAAGCACAGGTGGCCTGGTAGAAATACAAGAGAATTGTACTGGAAACTAGGGGCAAGGTGAAGGAAGCCAAGGCTCATTTACAACTGAGTTTGGCCAGGGATATCAAGGATAATAGGAAAGGCTTCCGTAGATATGTTGCAAGCAAAAGAAAGATGGGATGATGTAGGCCTTCTCTGTAAGGAAATGGGAGACCTGTCTTCCCTGGACAAGGAAAAGGCTAAAGTTCTCAACAACTTCTGTGCCTCAGTCTTCAAAAGCAAGTATTCCAGCCATGCCACCCAAGTCAGGAAAGGCAAGTGCAGGGCTGGGGAGAAGGAAGACCCTGAACCCACTGTAGGAGACAACCAGGTTCAAGACCATCTAGGGAACATGATTGTGTACAGGTCCATCAGACCCAATAACATTCATCCATGTGTCCTGAGGGAGCTGAGAGATGAAGTTGCTAAGCCACTATCCATGATTTTTGAAATATCATGGAAGCTAGGTGAAGTCTCTGAAGTTTGGAAAAAGGGAAATGTAACTGATTTTTAAAATGAGGAAAATGGAAGACCTGAGGAACTGTGGACCAGTCTCACCTCCGTGTGAGATCACGGAGCAAATTCTCCTGAAAACTATGCTAAGGCACATGGAAAACCAAGAGGTGATTGGTAACAGCCAATATGACTTTACAAAGGGGAAATCATGCCCGACAAATGTTGTTTTTTTTCTAAGTATGACAGGCCTAGAGTATTGGTGGTTGAGGCAGAGCAACTGATGTCACCTACTGGGCCTATGCAAAACATTTGTTACCATCCCTTGTCTCCAAATTGGAGAGACATGGATTTGATGGATGGACCACTCAGTGCATAAGGAACTGGCTGGATGGCCACATGCTGAGGGTTTTGGGCATCAGCTCACTGTCCACATGGAGACCAGTGACTGGTGGCATCCCTCAGGGGCTGGTAATGGAGCCAATACATCTCAACCTCTTTGTTGGGGTCATGGGACTGTGTGATCAAGTGCACTCTCAGCAAATTTGTTGCTATCTCCAAGCTGTGTGAGCAGTTGACACCCTGGAGGGAGGTGATGCCATCCAGAGGGACCTTGACAGGCTTGAGTGGGCAGATGCAAACCTCATGAAGTTCAACAAAGCAAAGTTCCAGATCTGACACCTGGATTGTGGCAATCCCAGGAAGGAAACCATGACAGGAATAACTAGATATGAGTATGATCTACTCTTCCTACAACATCTCTGAATGACACAGATAACGGAAACAAGAGGAATAGAAATGACCTCTTGGGCTCTGCAGTAACTAATGCACTAAAGGAAGAGGGAAGGAGAAGACAGACAACATCACAGTCCTGACACAGGGTTCTCACTATCCAAGAAGTCCATAATCTTGTTTTACCTTGCATCAAGGCTGAATGTATCCTTTATATTTCTAGAGAGATTTTACTGCCTTTAATACTATTACCTCAGATGAGATGATGAACTAAAATCCACTTCCAACATCTGAGCAAGGTAAATATTTCTATAATTTGTCAATAGATATTTCAAGGATATACCTTGATTGTCTGGGATTGATATCTTTTTCCCAGAAGCACCACAAACAGGCTGTTTTCGTGTTTGTAAATTTGGACACAGATAAGATATTTGTGTCAACTGCACTGTACCAATCATAGGTGAATAAATATTGTCACTGAATTACTCATGCATTTACTTTTTATAAGTCTGAGATTGGCTTACTTCATGAGTTGATTACAGCACCATAAGTTAAAAAAACTAAATCACATAAAGAGAAATTAATGTTATTTTAAAATAGATTCAGATAATCCCAGGCTCATTAGGTAGCATCCTGCTTCCAAATTATTCCATGAAGCCACCTGAAAAAGATGAGATGGCAAAAACCAGAGCATACTGAAAATTGCTTCTGAGTTCTGAATAGGCATAATAATTGGTGGCAAAATTCAAAACTGAAAGGTATTTGAATTTGTGATTTCAAATAACTTGACTGAATAATGCTTGTGCAATCGTGAGAGCAGAATGGCATTACTGTGGTTGCAGCAAGAGGCAAAATCTTCTACTGAAGCAATTGGTGGAGGTGAAAATGATGGAATTCTAGCACAAGCATTTCTTAAATCTGAACTATAAGATATTAAAAATGTCAGGTTTGGAACAAAACTAAATTTATCATGTGAAACAATTAAATAAATCAACCTACACTGCCACATCTTGACGTCTCATACACCTAGCTGTTTTTGGCAAATGGTGGTCCAAACACTGTAGCTCAGACATTTTATATTACTATAAATACGTTCAGATATTAATCTTAACTGCTTTTACTTTTAATTTATTTTTTTAATAAGATACAATTTTAAAATTTGTTTTGTGACATTCACTTTAGAAAAAAAAAACCAAAACCTAATTTATCAGTGTCAAGAATTACTAAAGCTATATAATATTATAAAGATGCAAACACACAGCCATTTAGCAGCATGATTGTACCCATACTGTTTTTTTGAAAGCCACCACTGGAATATGCCTAGTAGACTTACGATATTTTTTCCAAGAATGAAAAAGAAATGTATTGGGGGAAAAAATATTTTGATGATTGAATTCTGCAAAATGCAAAGAGAGTCAACTGATATGATACCTGTCTATGCAGCACTTGAGCCACTTGGTTTGTCTCTCTTTGGTCAGTGATAGCTGACATTTCTAGTTAGGCTGTCAATAGCTAGGATTTCCTTCCATGTTTTGGGGAAATGCCCTAACTTTCACATTTACACAATCATTAAGCCTTCTGTACATTAAGTATGCAGTTTCACTGTACAAGCAATGGGTTTTATGGGAATGGGGTAGCTCTCCAGTTCTCACTTACCTTTTCCCAAATACATGGAAAGTACTATAAGCAATGCCAAATATTGATTTTAAACTTAAGTCTCAGCAGATGATCTGAATCACTGTATTTAAGACAGATGAGTAAACAACTAATCAAGACTATGTTTTATTTTTTTCATAAAAATAATCATACATTAAATAATAAATAAAAAAAAAGCTTTGCCAATGTTTACTTGAATTTGGTCTTCACTTAAGAGCCTGTCATTTGCAAAACACAAATATAAACTGAAAAATACATAACACTTAATATGAAATTTCAAATGAGTGTTTCATATTAGGACTTCAGGAGAGAGAGGGAAATATATAATTTTCAAGACATATTTTCAATACATGCATGTATTGAAATACTACTGTAACAGACAAGGTAGATCTTATGCATTTCTTTCCTTTTTAATAAACCAGCAACCTGGCATTTTTTTCCATTTTGATGTCTGGGAAATTCTACTTTGAGGCAATAAATCTTTGTTCTACTTCTAGGCTAAAGATTTAATGGCATATATGTTCAGAAAAGGTGACCGAAAGAACAAAAATGAAAGATCAGCAATCCTATTCCTTGTTCGCTTTTCACCACTCTCAGCTGAAGAATGTTATTATCACCCTGGAAATATGTGAGATTAGTGTTAGGAAACATTTTAGGGTTGTAACCTCAATTCAGCTAGACTGAAGAATTTAAAGGAAGAAGTATATTTTCCAAGAATTTGTGGGAAGCAAGTTCATTCTATAAAATGAAAGCAAATCCTCACATTTCCATTAAGGTAGAGGTAATGAACAGCACATTTCTGTCAGGCTTTAACTTCCCTTCATAAGTAAATATCTCCTGTCTGTGGGTTTGCATAAAGCAACATTTGCTCATAAAGGGTAGGTGTTTACCTTATCCTACTTATGAAGTGAAGTAGAAAAAAAATTGCCCTGAAGAAGTCTCTTATGCTCCTAGTGATATCTAGCCTGGAGTTTTGCAATCTGTTCTGCTATTTAATATGTCTGTAAAAATCACTTTGTTTCACCTAAAGCAAGACAAATTCCAGTCTCCACTGCAACTGATGGCTGCTGGGGGGGTTGTGTACAAAACATCAGGTGTGAGAGTGCTAAATCACGAGCCTATGGAATTAATGCCAACCTCCAACATCATAGCAGATGGAAAATGCTGCATTAAGGCTCCATACACTGCCTCCCCTCTTAAGTAGTTCAGTGTGTTGATGGGACAGTATGCTGCTGAAGCACTTGCAGATCAAGTATGTACAGCTATAACCATGTCATCTTCACCATTATTCTCCTTCATTTCATGCCCAGTGTTTCATGATGCATTTCTACCACACACAGTCCCCTTCTGGCCACCTACACATCCAAGAGACAGAAAACTACAAAGCGTTTTGATAAATATTACCTTAATTTAACAGCAGCAAAAGCTGTGACAAAGTAAGAGCTTTATTGATTTCAGTGCTAATCTACACAAGCACAGGGTCTAGCCCATTGACTTCTGTGATGACCAAGAAGAGCTAATTTCTCCCAGGAGCACTCTAATTTCTAGACCTGCTCTGTTGAAACTGTTCTTATTCTGATCAATGCTCTGTGATGTTTTTAGTCCCTGAAGTCACTTCTTCAGTATCTCCTCTGTCATGCAAACAAGTGATAGACTGTGGACTGATTTCTAGGAAGAGTTGCATCTATATCTTGGATAAATGCTTTTTTTAAAATCAGTTCCATCAGATTAAATTTGATCAATATGTGTTCATAAAAGCTTTGTACTATAGATTTGAACAATTTTTCAAATACCAGATAAAATTCTCATATTTTTAATTGAAGTGGATATAATTTTCTGAATCTCTCCAACATTCAAAGTAGACTATGATATTTTCTTTTGACTATTACAAAGCAATTGCAGGACACTTCAGATTAGATTTGTATCACAATTTTTCTGAATATCAAAAGAGCTTGGAAGCAGAGTTTTCCTGCAGGGAAGTATTTACTTGACCTCTCACCCTTTAAAATTTTATAATTACTATTTATATAGAAATACAGTTAAAAGGACAGATCTAGCTTACTTTTAGAGACTTAATATTCACGGGACTTTTCTTTTTTATTTTGGTGTTATCTTGGGATTTTTAAATGTGGCTACTCCTATAGTAAGTGGTTCAAAGTCAAATTTTTAATTCTCACATGGAATTAACTCCATCAGGAAGCTCTAACACTAGTAGCACTCAAAACCTCATCATGGGGAAAAAGGGAACATACCATAAACATGGACCCAAGAATTTGCTGTTTCCTTAATTCATGCATTAGCAGCCTAATCACACTAAAACGAGTAATAATTATTAGTCCAGTTTCACATCCTGATTGATAAAGCCTCATCAGTGACAACATAAATTGTTATATAAGAAGACCTACTAATAAACTACTAATTATGACCAGTGTTACACTCACTTTCCAGATGCCATCTGGGCTCCAAGGTTGATGACCTCAGCCTTCCTCCAAGATGATATGGGTTTTCACAAGAGAAAACTGCTGTGTTTTCTTCACACAATGCCCACGTGAGGTCTGCAACCTACACCAGCATCTTTCCATCCCCTGGGCACCCACCAGACTGGTACTGCCTAAGGGGCAGCCCACTGGGATCAGGGTACACAGCCCCTCACCCTCTGACACCCACTGCTGGAGCCACCCCCTGCAGGAGAGGGCACAGCCCTGTCACATCTCACAGACCTGCCTCTGATTATTGCAAAGCCTGTGCCTTTTGAATAGCAGCAGCCACAAATTTTATTTGCTGGGTGACACTGAGATTAAAAACATTTCCTTTCTTGGTCCCCATTTCCACTTATTTGCCTTGGTTTGTTGATACTCTGTCTTGCACACTGGCTGTGCTCTATCTGCTCAGTATTCTTTCCCTTGTTTGCAGAAGTGTTGCTACCCCAAACCAGGCAATCCATCTACAGCTTCATGGACCACTGGAAATTTTAAACCAAGTAACTCCAGTCCTTCAGAGATCTTCCAGTAACTGGAAGATTATAGCTTTCTTTCATGTCCCAGAGCAGGAGGAGGGGGCTGGGAAGGAGTGCTCAGAGTGACAGCCAGTGGGACTCGCTGAGTGTCTGTGTAGGTGGGATGAGGGAAAGCAGAGCTATTTATTGCTCTGCCAGGCTTAGTTCTCTCCATTTCCACCATACTGCTAGTGTATACATTTACCCTGGGATGAATAAATTATCTGACTCACATATTACAATTGAAAGGGGAGTATCTAATTGCTGGAAAGCAGATGGCCTTACCCTTTTGAGTATTTCTGACAAGAACAAAAAAAAATTACTGGCCTGCAGACATATTCCCATAGGCTGTGATCCTGTCAGATTCCATCAGCCAGGGAAATTTGGATATGATGACTGGCCAGTAATAGAATTTTTCAAGGGAAAAAAAACAAAAAAAACCCAAACAACCCAACACACACTTCCACACTTCTTATTTTCTTTACCAGGATAGTGACCTCTGCATACCACAAAAGGAAAGAAACATTCACACCCTGCTGGTCTTTCTTGCTTATACCAGTTTAGCCACAACTGTATGGTTTATCTCTATTGCTTCAACTTCCCATCTTTCCTTTTTGTTGCAAAGAATTAATTTTGTTATTTTTATGGATAAATAATTCAATGGCAATGGAAGAAATCAAGAGAGCCTGTTAATGAGAAACTGGGATAAACTCTAAATATATGCAAATTATTCTGGTAGGTTTTTCAGGGTTATATTGATATATTAATCCCTTTAAAAATCAACACGTCCAAATAGTTTTAGAATATGAAAGCCTTTTTATAGTTATGTTAAAACTTGACAATGACATTGTATAGCATACAAAATGGTCCAATATTACGGAGGGGAATTATGGCAAAACAGATAATTGAATTTGTAATGGGGAACATAAATGGCTTAGACTTATAACTACAAAAAAATTTTGAAACAGAAAAAAGCTGACAGAATCTTTTTACAAGAAATTCACTTAAGAGAACAAGATGCTATCAGCATAAGAACACCTTGGATAGGAGGGAGTCAGCAAAACAGCTTTGCACAAAACAAGACACCTTTCAAAATACTTGGTAATTTATATAACATCTGACATCAATGAGATTTTCTGTATATATCTTACATATATACAGAAAAAACAGTCCAGTTTTAGTTAACATGTATGGACATAATTCAAATAAAGGCTCTTCCACAGTACAGGTTATTATTTAACAGCATGACAAGTGTTCCCAAGGAATACACAGTTTAGGGCTGACCTTCCTGGTCCATTGACATACAAGCCTGCTCATAACATGGAAGAGTCCAAAACAATGGGAAAATTATATATATTTTTTATGAGTTTTTGGCAGAGTTATTCTCTCTTGAAGAGGCAAGGAAACTGATATGTAGCTGACTTTGTGAGGGTTTTTTTCCTTTTGTTAAGATTTAGTCTTGGAAAATGATTAATTCCTATGCTCAAGAGCTTCGTGCCCACTCAGTGAGCATGAAGTCTGTGAGTCAGAGCTTTACTGCCTCCTTTCCTTGCCTTCCCCTACATATCACCACCCAGTCCCTAACCTGGGTGAAATTATCCCTTCCCTCCAAGCAGATGGGAGCTCTCTTACACAGTGGGGCTTGTCCCTTCCTCTCTGTTGCACAGGGGCTTCAGGGACACCACCAGTTTGGTATCTCAGTGCAGCATTAGTGGTCCACAGTCCTCTACCAGGAGCTAGGCAATTCTTAGAGGCATGGAAGAGAGGGAGAGAGAAATCCTTACCAGTACTTAAAGCAAAGGAGTTGTTAATGCTCCCAACTCCTTGAAATTAATCTGACAGGGAGAAGTGTAAACAGCCCAGACACATCTATCCTTGTGCAGCCTCAGAGAGCACAGGAGAACACTGTAGCCTTCACTGTCAAACAAGGTTTATTGAAACAGGACCACTTGTGTGAAACAACCCTCCTTCAAGCTGATAATCCTACTGAAGTGAAATATTCCCCTCCTGGGAAAAAGACAGTCTGCATTAACAGCGGCAGCAAAATGAAGCCCAAAATCATTCCGGGAGGTACCTTACATCCAGCATAATCTCTGTGACATTTCAGCCCTGATTAAGAAGTCTCTAGAGAAGTGTTCAGATAGTCTCCCAATTTCTGGGCCAAGGATGCAGCTTTCCCTGCTGACACCTCCCCCTCACCACTGCGAGCTCCTTTGTCTGCATCCCTTGCCCTGTCCCAGGTTACTCTGGAGCCCATGCATGGCAGAAAGCTGCCCCAACACAGCAATGACAAAAAGTGCTGATTAAGTAGTCTGAAAAGGGACAACTCTATGGAGTCAGAGGTGCAGATTCCAAGGACATGGCAGAAAACAGCCAGACAAAGGGAGGAAATAATAGGTGAATAATTATTTTATGGTATGGGGAGCATAATACCATGAAAAATTTGGGGAAGCTCAATAAGTATGAATAAATTTGCATTTATCATCTTTTAAAATGTTCCTGGTCATCAGATCTGTACATATAAGAATTCATGCTTTTATTGGCTCCTCCTTACTACATTTGTTAGGATATTTTTTTCTTTTCCTACGTAAAACATATTGGTACATACAGAGAACACGAAGATCTATACATTTTTAGAATAAGCTGTCCTTTTCTTACTCTCCAAAGTCAACTCAACTAAAAACCTTTCCTCAAATCCTGCTGAGAAGTATTTCTCTAGTCCTGGTGTTAGCTGATATTTTTTTCTAGATAACATTAGATTGTAGAACTACATACTGATCATAGCTCAGAAGTGAAGACATTAACAGGTCACAGTAACCTTCCAATTTATTTTATAAATACTTTTAATAGCACTGAGGATCTCTTGGCTCATAAAACATTTAATTATTTCAGGATGTCACTGGTATTAGCTGACCACCTAGGAAGCTTCAGTACTAAAAAGTGTTGATCAGGAAGACTTCTAGCTAGTATTTGCTTTTTCGTGTCCATCCCATATAGTCACTGCTCTTTAAAGGGTGTGGGACCTCCCAGAGCCTTTTAAAGCACAGTATCTTGAATTCCAATATGTGTTACACCCTCATTTTAAGCCTTCTTAGGGGATTCAGCAGCTCAGGCAGCACAAAACCAATCTTCTTTGCTTTCATGAATGTATTTTCTTGAACCTTTTTACCACTCACCTGGCACATGAGGGGTGGTGACAGATGTCCCTCTAATTAGGTGATCTATGCTCCTCTCTGAGTCATGAGACCTTGCCAGGAAAAATACAAATACCAAGATAGTAGTCATATTTTGAGTGATTAAATTTAGAGGAGGAATAAAGATTTAAATTACAGTTGCAGTCAAGACGCATGTCATGGGGTTTAACTTAATTTTAAAGACTCCACATACTCAAAATTAAGATGACAATGACATGGACTCAGTTATTTCTACCCTTTGAGACAAATACTTGATATCCACCCAATTTCCCACTGACCACCATTTACATACAAGTATTCAATCAGTGCAAACTCTAGAGAAGACAACTCAAGGCATAGATTTATCTCCTCTGTAAATTCTGTGCAGGGAAGAAATATCACAGACTTGCCCATAAGGGGACATCTCTGCACTCAAACATGTCCAGCAACGTGAACACAAACATGCATGTTATCACTCTGGAATACACCTGCCAAATTTCATGCTTGTGTTTTAACTCCTTGTGGAAGCTGATGGAGACTCCTAAAAACCCGTTAATACGAAGCACAAACTATTAATTTGAGAGGAAAATTATAGTCTGTAAATTCCAGCCAGGGTTCAGACAAATAACTAACATTACAGAAAATCAAGTTTTAGTTTGAGTAATGATTGATTATCTACATTTACAAAACATAACATTTCAGTCGTTCACACTCATATAACAGCTATTGTAGATTATAAAGTTCATTTATGAGTTCTAAGAATTGCAAGATGGTAAATAACATAAAAATTTATTTATAGCTACTCATCTAAATAAAAGCCATGTATCCACTTCAGTGGAACCTCTAAACTGTTTTATTCATTTCTTATGAGCAATCAGGTTAGCAAAATTTGTTTTGTGACAGACTTGACAAAAAGCAGTCACATCATGTGAACATCCATATGAAAAAGTTGCTAGTAACCAAACTAATCAATCTTTAATGTCCTTTGTGAACTTAAGAATTACCCTTCCATAGATACTATTGCATTTTCACAAAGTGAAAGTGTAACAAAAGATTCCTGAGGAGCTAATAAATGAAACCTACTCTAAAACTTTAATTGAAATAGTTTTTAATTACAATGTAATAAATTTAATTGGTTTTAAACACAATATTCTTTCTTGGTTTCTTTTTAATTCTTCTTATGTAGGAGTGATTAGCTGAACATCTTTGCACTTACCCAACGAATATACTGGTTTTGCTTAGGACATATGGAGTGGGAAGCTAAATCTGCAGCAGGTGAGCAGTTGGCAGAACGGCTTTTGTTTAAGCTCTTTCTGAATTAGGCCCTAAAGGGGTCATTTTTTCTGGTGTGAATCACAACTGTGCTTTAGTATCCTCCTGAATCAACATAAATTTCCACATTTCTGTTCTGCTTTGCCAATATAAGAGTTATATTTAAATGGTATAATAAATCTACATCCAATAGCCTTGTAATTACAGAAATTGAAATGCATGTTTTTCCAACACTGAAATAGTATTATCTTCACAGCTTTCTAGGTACATGCAAACTCTATTCAGTAGTAAAATTCAGTACTTTCTAATCTGAGAGGAACTGGAAAATAAACTTAATAATAACATACATGATCATGACTATTGGGGCAAGCCTAAACTTAGGACTGTAAGCTTCTGCAGCTCACTGGACTTATCCAAGATACCAAGACAGCCATGGTTTCAAGACAGCAAATTGAGGCAGTCAATCAAGATTCTTAGAGAAGTCCTTTGTAATAAAGGGTGCTCAGTAGGAGAGATTTCAGCAGCAGATGTTCAAGCAGCAGAACATGAAGGTATTGATACCCCGAAGGTTTTAGTGAAAAACAATATGGAAGAATATAGTAATCAAATTTTAGTTCAGAAGCACATGAGGAAAGCTCATTTCTCAGTCTTTGAAACTGGAAGTGTAATAAAACATACTTCTGTCAAAAAACCTAAGTAACAGAGAAGATATCTCGATTATAAGTTTCAAAAATGAGCCATGAAAATTAAATATTTGGTGAAATATTCCTTGTTGCAGGCTGTATACTACTTTTTGAGGACAAAACATGACTGAAATCCTGTGAGAACTGATCATTTTGAGTAAAGGATTCAATACATGAACTCTCATCCTGTACCACACCTTTCAAAAGGAGGCTACTGACCTTGTTTCACCACAATTCTGCTTCATCGCCAATGCCAGCCATGGTATTTAGTAAGCCTGGAAATAGCACAAGGGCTTAGAATGATACAGTACCTTAAGCATGCACTAATAGCAAAACCCAACACATTAGTCTTAATAAATTAATCAAAACATCCAAAGAAAATTGTTTTAATTAATTTGTTTAAATACAGCCTTTGGCTAAGATGCTGACAGTTGTCTGAAATAGGAAATGAGTTACCTAAACCCATGTTATAGCATACCCCAAACTAGAAATCTTTGGTTTTACCTATGCTTAAGTTCTTTCCATCCTTTGAGTGCCCATCACTCCAGACAATCTTAAAAACTTTTTGTACTTAATTTCCATTATTATCTTTAGAAAAATAAGACTAAAGATCAGTTATGAATATTATAAAATAAGAGATGTGTAAACAACAAATATTGCACCACTGGACACTGTTTACTGATTATTTTAATTTCTGTATACTCCAGGTCCCCACATAAACTAAAAAAGAGGCCAAAATCTCTGAAGTAATTTTATTAACTTAACATAGAAAAAATTAAATAGGATGGGTTTACAGGTAAAATTATTTAAACAATGGAAAAGCAGTAAAGTCCTTATAAGTCTCTTCTACTGATTTATTAAAGAAGAATTTGAATAAAGGAATAAGGCTTGGAAGGAAATTCTTTACAATAAAGCCCGAGTAAAAAATTAGAATACTAAAATTATTTAAAGAAAAACCTTCTTACATTTATATGTAAATATAATTAAGAAAGTATCATATCCACTCACCTACACACACCCTATAATTAGAGGAAAGGCAGCTTACCCTGATGAATTAAAGTACCCTCCTGCCTCTCCCAGGAAACTCAGCAACAAAGATTACCCTCATTTTTGGGAGGACCAAGCTCTGTGTGTGGCATGAAGCTCTTGCTACACAGAGTTTTTGAGTCATGAATCCAGACATGAGCAGGCTGGGGCTCAGCAGACATTGTGTCATTGTCAAGAACAGGAGAGCCGTCGGGGCCATCAGCGGGGTAGCAAGCAGGGCCCTGGGACAGCTGAGGGGCCACTGCTTAGGGTCCAACCAGGAGAGCAAGGGGAGCTCAGCTGTCAGTGAGGAGACAGTAAAAGGAGTGGGGACAGCTGGCTCTTGGTCTTGGTAATCGGCTCCAGCAAGCTGGACTGAGTCACTTCCAGCCCGGTCTGGATAAGAGAATGTCCCACAGGAATGACTGCAAGGAGATCACTTTTGGGATTTGTCATGAAATCTAACCCTGATTTTCCTTTTTTTATTTTTTTTTAATAATAAGGTGAGGTAAAATTAAGAAATTTTAATTTTGAAAAACACATAACCCCCTTTAAAATTAGTGATAATAAGCATCTGGCTCTCTGCCTTGGCATTTTGAGTTCCAGGTGCAATAATGCCTTCCAAAATCTGATCATAAATGAATAAATATATTGTTCTGTCTTCTTAAATATATACCATTCTACTGCCTTTAAATCTATTCTGGAGCAAGCTTTGTCTCTTATCTATGAGCAGCTCAAACCTTCTGGATTCTGAATACAGTTTGGGTTGTCATTTGGTATGCACTAAAACAGAATGTTACTAAATATATGTTCTGGAGCCTGGGGTACTTGTTTATAGATTACTTTGTGATCAGCTTGGTATTTTTGATGGAAATGAGTTTGCATCAACATTTACCCTTTCCCGCTTTAAACATAACAGCAGGACTCCTGAGAACAGAAACAAAAACTTTGCAAATGTTAGAGGAATAAAGCATCTTGCAGAGATTTTAGGATGCTTAGGAAGAACATATCCCACTGGACATGACCATTTTGTTGCTGGGGAAAAAAAAAAGTTAATTCTCTTTAAGACATTTCATAAGGTTGTAGACACATGTACTGTTTTAGTAGAGAAGAACTAAGACTTGTTCAAATATCCAGTTAAGTATTGAATCATAGAATCATAAAGGGTGAAAAAGACCCCCAAAATCATCAAGTCCAACCTCATATATGATTCAAAAAGACTTCAATCCATGCCAACCTGGGTCATGTACTCTATATCCATAACAGACCACTTCCTCCAAGCTGAGACTTTCTCTCTTCACATGAAAGTGGAAATCCAATTCCTTTCATCTGCTGCCTCCTCCTCAAAACCCTAACTTATGGTCTGTGGTATCCACACCAATGGATGGGGAGAGAAGGTGGAAGGGATTCAATAGCACACCTTTTTCAGACTCCAGAGCATTCCTTGAAGGATCAAGATTGTGTCCCAGACAATTCTTCAAACATGATTTGAGAATTAAGTAACACTTATGGAAATCTGTTTGGAGAAATTTTAAGTTAAGTCACTTTAGAATTCCTAAATACCTTTTCTATGCCAAAAGACAACAAAACCTCACTTTTTAACCCTGGGCAGAACAGGTAGTTGAAGGCCATGCAGGAGTAAAGGCTCAGAAATCAGCACAGTCAGGGGATTCGGACTTCATTGCCTTTTAATTAATGAGAGAACAAGTTTATGGATAGATATTCCTGGGAAACAGGAGAAATGGCAGGGACCCATGGAATGAACTCATTTGTGTATAATTTAAATAGTGTGAACAACTCATTTACTTCAGGGTCTGTGTCAAACTGTTACTATTCCTTCTCTGTGTACATGGAAACTACAGATATATATATATGTCTGGAGGGAAAAAAGGAAAAAAAAATAGAAAGTAAATATATTCTGCATACATAATTCATCACAAAGTCCTAATTTGACAACCATTTATGAATGGGAGTAGAGCAAACCATTGGACTGGGACTAGAATTGGCTAAAATATTTAAATGTATTTTAAATACAGTTTTGGGTGAAGGGAGTACTGGGAAACAACTGTTTGAAAGCTTATTTTTCAAAGAGAAAACCAAGATTTTTCATGATATTTTAATCAGAACAATTATCAAAACTTCTATCAAAGCAGATGGTGACTTTTACCTTCCCTGACAATAAGTACATTTGTGATGAAGCATATAGAATTCCCAGTTAATTTTTTATTTTACCATATTTCAATAGGAATAGAGATGTATCAGTAAGTTTTTGTGTATCAGATGTTCTGAGGGAAGTTATTAATACAACCAGATTTATTATAATTTATAAGTTTTTCAATATAATCAGCAATTGAAATCACAGTGGGAAAAAGACTGCTATGATAAAAGAGAAAGGTACAAAACCAAAAAAGCTATATTTCCTTCTTGAAAATGAAACCTCTTTTTATAGGTCTGGGAATATCACTGAGGACAATTTTACTCTTAGTTCTGGCATGATTATCTTTCATGTTGTGAAAAACTTATTGGTTGATGTGGGGTGAAGAAGCAGTTTGTGATCAAACTAAATGTTCTGCAAAGTATTGAATTAATCCATTAAATCCTCATCAGTTCTGCTGGAACATTTGTGGAAATTAGCAGTATTTGATATCAGGTAAAATGCAACTAAACCTTTTGGTGTTTCAGAGCTCTGAAGTTCCAGAGAGTAAAGAGCTCAACTCCCTTTTGGAGAATGATATTTCAATGTTCAGCTGAAATTTCCCTGATGAACAAAGAAGAAGGTTGGTTCCTCACCAAGTCCCTGGTGATAACTCATCTGCAACTACTGGTGCTGACTCTTCTGGCTGAAGAAAACCCAGATGGCTCCCAGAGGCCAAATCTACCTGGAAGTGGCACAGAGAGCTGGCACTTGGCACCTGCTGTGGTTGTGAGGTGACAGAACAGCGCAGCACGTGCTGCCAGCGGCCATCTGCTACGGACATCCACATTCCAGTGAAGGGCAGCGTGGGCACAGCCCTGCTTCCCAGCCCTGTGGTTTGAGTGACAGAACTGGAATCACCTTTACCGTGTCTCCAGAGCATGAGTGTGTTCAATGATGTGAAATTGGATGGAATTTCTGTTCAATTCTTCTTCTCTGGGTGTGGGGACATCTTGGTCTGGTGCTGGAATGTTTGCATTAAACAAGAAAAACAGTGTTTTAAGTATGCATTGAGAATTTAAATTCTCTATACCTTTAATTCATCTTCAGAACTTTGTTATGAGAAATGAAAAGTTCTGAATCTAAGCAACATATCATGTGGGGTTTTTTTGTTTTTTTTTTTTTTCAACTGAGCAGGGTTATTTTGATTTCTTTTAACTATTAGTTTTATTTTCTATTCAAGCCCCCTTATGTATCTTTATGATTAACTGCACTGAATGCTGTGATGAAGAATAACTTTTAATTCTGTTTTATACTTTCCATCATTCTACCCTTCTGGTAAAAATATTGATAGCTTGAATCTTTTTCTTAAAAAAACCCAAAGGAATCAAGGAACATATGTTTCCTTTTATTATTAAAAAATATTACTTTTACTTCTTCCTATGTTTTATGAATTTATATTTAAATATGACCTATAAAAAAGTAATAAAGAAATTAGGTAGACTGAAGTAGCAAGTGGCAATCTTTAACTCCATATTTAGCACTAACTCCCTGTATGAATTTATTCATAATTTTACTGATTTCTCATCTGTGAAAGAGGGTCAATATTGGGTACCTAATGGTGGAGCTCCAACATTTGATATCTGGTCATGTGCAAAAGATAACACATGAGATATATGGAGCCAAGAATTCATTGCTGGTTCAATTGTATTTAAAGCAACTAATAGTGCTAAATGGAAAGGAAATCCTCACTAATAATGTAAATTAAACCATTATATGAGAAAACCTGCTCATGATGTACCACTTCTGCCTGGTGCCATACTCCCAGCTACCCTCCTGGCCACAAGGTCCACAGCATCAGCCCTCCTGCAGGGAGGGAGTTGCATCATGGCTACCATTGTCCCAAGGGAATGTCCAGAAAGTTTCATCTGTTATGGCAGGTCCCTGCCTCCTTAGTCTTGGGTTTATCTGCTCAGAAGTACAGCCAGGCAGGGAATAAGAAAAAAAAAATTCCCCTGGTGAGAAGTGGAAGAAAAACAGAGAAAATTAAACAATTTTCTTTCTTTTTGTTAAAAAATTGACAGCTAAATTCATTTAGCTGTTCAATACAACAGCTAAATGAACCATGCACCACCAAGAAAGCAGAGGTCCTTGGGACCCTGGAACAGAGCCACCCTGATGAGACAGTGTGTGCTTATGTCTAAAGCTGAAAGCAAGTTTTCAGCCCCTGACTTTGTTTTAACTCCTTCAGCTGTTTAATTCTCCTGATTCTCTTAATTATGTTGAGCATCTAGAGCTGGATTCAAATTTAGGGATAACCATTTATAAGCTTCATGTTCACAGGAGCACAAAGAGAAAAAGAAGACACTTTAGTACATTTGGAGGGCTCATATGTCACATAGTCTTCAGAACAGAGGACCAAAGCATGCCTATACCTTGAAGAGCAAAAATCATGTCTTTTTTTAATGAAGGGTTTCCCTTTGAGTTTTCTCCTCACAAAAATGAAAGAAAACATAACTTAGACTTTGCAAGACTTACAAAGTAATGATAGCCCCATGGTATATTATGAAATAGTCATCAGAAGTGTTCCCACAGTGTTAGCATTGGATTAAAATGAATTTCTAAGAGATTCATCAGTTTAACAAGTCAGATCAATTTAATAGAACAACTGCTTTATGGCTTCCAGTATCCTTGTAGGAAATTTCTACTTTCATTGATTGCTGCATCATTTGCTAAATGGAAAGGACTCATTTTTAGATAGAATCTTTTCCATTATCAAAAATATTCGTTATCAATAAATTTGGTAGCAAGCGAATTCCAAAAGTTCCATTTCTGAGAAATGAATTTTTAAATTCTTGTGACTATTTGTTACTACTACTCTTGGTGGCATCAATCCAGGGGGAAATCTGATAAAAATAAGATACCATTGACTTACATTATCAATCTAACTAAGATAGAATGTGGACTGAATTTTAAGTTCCATATACTTTTAAATCTAGAAAATAAAATAACTTGGTAGAATAAAATTAATCTAGAAGGGATTCTAGAGAATATTTTTCAACTTTTGGATATTAACTTATTCATCAACAAACGATTGTTTTCTCCTAAAGCATAAATTAAACTGCTATTTTCAACCACAGAACACTATTATACTTTAATTCTAGCAGAGATACAATTTTAATCCTATTATTAGCTAAAAATGTACTGTTCCTCAGAAACTAAGAGGAAAAGCATTTCATTTGGACAAAAGTAAATCTAGTTAGTGTGTTCTCACTGGCAGCTGCTACTCATGGCTGCCTAAGGAAGTATATGAGAAGAAGACAATGGCAAAACAGCCACCATATGTTCTCCTATCCCCCAAAAAGCTACAGTTCAAGGGTTATTCCTGAGACAGCTGAAAGTTCTTTTATTATTTTTAATGACCCTCAGCCGGATTTTTTCCTCTATGAAGTTGTTAGGTTGGTTTCAAACCTGTGCTGGCATTCAGTGCTCAGAGCGTTCTGAGCAAAAAAGTCTACAGCTTAATTGCTCATTACATGAAGAACTCGTTCCTTGTATTGAATATGTTCTCTCCTGGTTTCTTTTGATGAATCTTAGTCATGTCTCCTAAAGCAATGCCAAATCTTCACATAAATTAAGATTTACTGACTCAAATTTCTCTCTGATATTTTGATGAAGGTGTATTATTTCTATGTCCTCAAGTAGGAAATAGATAAAGTGGCTGCCTTATCTTGTAAATATTAAATAAAAGGAAGGTTAGCATGTCTCTAGACTTTCAAGTTCCCAAAGGCTCTTACCAGAAGTACCAAAAATTATATGGATACACATGGAATGGAAATAAAAGTCTCCATCATTTGTTTTTAACTCTGACAAAAACTTTACACAAATTTCATTTCATAATACATGGCCCTGTTAGTTTATTCTATATGCATCAGAGTCTACAGAGAGAGTCAAACTTTTGTTTTCTTAAAAGCTGTAAACTAAATCATGGCTTTAAAAACAATTTTATATTGGAAAGATAACATGTCACAAAAATTAGGACGAAAATGGTGACAAAAATCCCACAGGAACTGGTGATGAATTTTTATTTTGCTATAAAGAAGATAAACACTTTTAAAATGAAATATTCCAGATAAAATTTCAAAATAAATGCCAGTGTAAAGCAGACTACCAAGGACAGTTATAGGAAGGCACATTCAAGATGTTCTAATGTTTTATTCTCCAAATATGATCAAGATTTTCATAGCAATTACTTTTTGAATAGTAATTTTGACATTCAATGACTGAGCATATTTAGTTTCTATCTTCTTTTGAACATATTCCTCACAAAACACATCACTTAAATTTGCTCAGAGGTTCTGCTGAAAATTGTCTTTAGTCATTTCTCCGTCTAGAGCAATCTGAAGTAAATTTTTCCGTTCCAACATTTCCCTCATGCATTGCCTCACCACTCTTTTTACAGCAATTCTCTGTCCTAAACACCCAGTGTGTCTAACTCAGTTCCTTCTGCAAAAAGGCAGCAATCAAAATCAGACACATCACAAAGTGCAGGACTTTGGCCAAAAATTTTGTCTGGTGAGTAAGGAAGATATTTTAATATAATATTATTTTTCTCCAACAGACCTTTTTATGCTTTCCACCCCACACCCTTCTAATTCTAGAATAATTTAAAGTCCATTCAGGGCACTTTTGACCTAAATGTAACCATTTAGAATTTGGGGAAAAATGTTCAAATCAATCCTTCTAAACTTTCACGTCAGCATGGTCTCTTACTGATCACCACGTCTGAATTCATTTTCCTTCTATAATCTGAATAATTTCCTTCTCTCCTAGAACCAGTTTCGGTTTTAATTTCTGTGCTGAAAAGATATTTTGCAAAAGCTCTAAGGGACTATAAAGAATCAATAAATAACCGAGTTGAAAGCTCAGAGCAAATTGAAAGAGAATATAGATATTTAAAGAAGGAGATTACACTGGATGGAGAGGAGCCCAGGAAAACATTTCCTGGTAAGGGCCTCTTGGTGCACATAGAAGAAGTTGTGCCTGAGAAGAGGCTGGGCACCAGATTTTGGTCCACTGATCAGTTTCTCATTCCAGACTCATTTTTGTGGTACTGCACTGATAATCAGCTTCAGTCACATTCACAGGAAAACCTAAGAGAAATACAGAATTGCTAGAAATGCATTCACTACTACTAGCTCCAGCAGTTTGACTATTGCTCCAATTATATTAAAAACTGGTATCATAGAAGAGAAAAAAAAAAAAAAGCACCCTAGAACCTTTCACAAAACAGTTAAATCCAAAATATTTGAAAGCCAAAGTTTCCTAGGCAACTATACATAGATGGATGTAGGTGGAAAATTGTTTTACCTTCTTTTTACTAGATTCTCTAATCTATTTCAAAAACCATTTTAATAGAATCTCTCTTTCATGTTTTCTTCCATTTTTTATTTTTGCTTTCAGAAACTTGAAAATAAGTTAACATAGATAAACAATAATCTTTCACTTTTCATCCCTGAATACATTCTTTCAAACACATACTTTATCTTTTACCTCATTGTAAAAAAAATGTTTTTTACTGTGTTTTACTTTTTTCTCGATATAATTTCAAATTTTGCTGAAACAGATTGCACACAATTGGATTGAGCTCAACAGATGTTTAAATTGGACACATATGTCTGAAGCATTTAAGGTATTGCTCAGTAAAGTTACACATATGCCTAAGAGATTTCATGGATCGTGGTTTAATGAGAGTTTCTCTCACTCTCAATGAAGTCAGTAATCACACTTAAACACAAGGTCAACAGGCACTGCTGATATTCTCTGCCCTGTTTGCTTTTTTCATCTTTTCCCCTTTTGGATTGAGCTGTTGTACAGTGTCCCCTCACTCTCTCTAAGAGTTCAGATATAATTACATATGCATAGAAACAATTACAGAGCCATGCTATCCTTCTGCCTCATTAGTCAGAAATCTGAGGGGGAAATGGCACTACTAATATGGTTTAAAACTCACTTGGCCTGATTTTTGTCAAGTTTTAATCCTATTACTTCAAGTGATTATTAATTAACATTGCGTGTAGCAAGAACTCTTGCATAAATAATAAAATGCAGCTGTTTTTGACCCTCTGAAACACATCAACACTCCTAAATTATGTTCTCAGTTATTATGTATGCTATTAACTTTGATTTTTCTTGCTAAATCACTCATCAAAATTTATTTTGTATTAACATCATGCTGCCAATCATCCCAAAATTATTTTTTTCCATAAAGAGCAGTTGTGACCATGTTTCCTTTCAATGTGCTTTATTATTTACATACTAATTGTCCCTCCAGGCTGTTACTCTAATCAATATCTAAGACTGTACAGGAATATATGAAGAATGCTTTGTCCCAACCAGCCTAAGTTATGAACAAGGAAATAAAGGAAAAAGTTATAATTAATAATTGTCTTTAGCATTTTGGACTTCAGATGAAGAGTGCAAAGTGATTTAATCACAGAGTAAAATTTCAGTCTCATTCAGGTCTCCAGCATCACTAAAATCTATAACAATAAACTCCCTCCCCTGTCCAAGTGGCATCCTAAGAAATTGTCCACCACATCAGACTTATTTTCATCTCAAACCAATGTTGGTCTCTGAGCCGACTCATAGCCCACACTGAGCAGTTAACCAAAGAAAACCATATCTGCTTGGGAATAACTGGAAGGAGAAAAATGTGGACTACTGACCACGTTTTTGGGTTTTTTTGGAGATATTTTTATCATGCAAATATTACTTTTTTTTTTTTTTTTTTTTTTTCAAATGCTGTTTACCTTGGCTGTTACCATGGATAGTCCTGACCTTGCAAGCATTTCCTTTATCTTTGTTTTCAGCCTACCACCATTTCAGCTGTTGCACACTCTCCCCATCTGCAAAATAACAAACAAGTACTGTCAAATCTCTTTACAGGAGAAGTTGAAAACCCTCTTCAAAACTGGCAATGAAGCCCTCTGTTTTGTGTCATCACATCACACAAGAAGTAGTAGTACAAATGCTGAAGAAATTCCCAAGCCTCCATGACACTTTCCCCTAAACCAGGTAGCCCAAGGGTGCCCTTCAACCTGGCCTTGAACACTTCCAGCAATGGGGCATCCACAACTTCCCTGAGCAATCTGTTCCAGTGCCTCACAACAGCAGTGAAGAATTTCTTCCTAATATCTAAACTAAACAGTTTAAATCCAATCCCCTTCGCTCTGCCACTACATGGCATTGTAAAAAGTCCTTCAGCAACTTTCTTGTAGCCCCTGTAGGGGCTCCCCAGAGCCATCTCTTCTCCAAGCTGAACAACCCCAGCTCTCTCCACTTGTCCATAGCAGAGGGGTGCCAGCCTTCTCTGTTACTCTTTGTGGCACTCTCCCTGCTCACACCTGCAGGTCCCATAGCTGGACACAGTACTCCAGGTAGGGTCCCATGGGAGTGGAAGAAGGGGCAGAATCACCTCCCTTGGCCTTCTGGCTATACTCTTGGTTCTTTTTGTTCTGTTCTGTCTAAATAAATGCTTTAAATTTAAAGCATTACAAAATTGTGTTATTACTATGGATTTTTAATGTGACCTGGATAACAGCATAAATATAAAATTATATAATCAAACATCTTTACCTGAAAGTCATTTGAAGGGACTTTAAGTGTACTACCTTTCCATTTAGAGTCAAAATTTATTATGCCTATGTGATCTGTTCCACAAAAGTCTCTGTGGGTTTAGGCTGGAAAAAGGGATAGTCTGATTCTTAACTTCAGTCTCAGGACCTGACTTACTGCATTCATACAAGCCAGCTATTGCTGGCTGCTATTAATTAGGTATCCTGGGTTTTGGAATGTTTCCAGTCTGAAAGTTGCTCTCCTAAGGATCATTAATGAGGTCCCAATTATCCTGCTGTGGGGCAAGTGAGGGTAACGGAGTCACACAGGCTCCACCTTCAGGATGTCTGCAGAATTTAATGGACTGTGTGACACGCAGAATCTTTTCACTCTGTGAGGGGCAGACAGAAACGTTTAGGTAATTCAGGGAAAAGCTTCCACCCTGTCATCTGAACACACAAATCAAAGGATAACAAAAACAAGAAATAAGAGTTTAATATCTATGCAAATGCGTGGGTATCAATTATATTATGAGATTTCTTTTCATGCAGAAAATCCTCCAAACGGCCTAAATCATTGGTGATGTAGTGGTGGCCACACTCTCAGCATGTTCTGTTTCTTTAGAGGGTCAATCCTTTTTAATTTTTTTATTAAACCAGATAAGAACATCTTTATATTTCCCAAACCTATTTTTTATGCACTTAACAATAAAACAAACAATAATTATTAATGAGCCACGGGGCCAGGTCATTGTTCTGAATCTGCCTCTTTGCAGCTCTGCACAGTTATTCTCACACTTACAAAAGCCCTTTCTAGCAGATGATTATTGGTAGATTTTGAATAAGAGCATGGTCAAATTGAGAAATGCTGATTTATCCTGTTCAAAATTAATTTGGTAAATGCACAATAGAGACTCTTAGGACAAGATTCAAACAAACAAACCAAGGAAATAAATTACTTCATTTTTTTTCTGACGCTGTACTTCTGCAACTTCAAAACACTGTCTTTGAAACATTTTCTCCTGCACTTGTCCCACTATAATTTCAGTGTTAATAGTCAATGTAACAATCTGTTTCTTGTAAGTCATTCTGCTCCAAAAGAATCTCATGTGATAAAAAAAATGTTCAAAATGCTAGATATTGGTAGGAAAAGTAATTTTAAACACCTGACTCGAGATTTTAAGTAGCCTGGTACAAAAGTCAACAGCCAGGGTAACATTTTGATTGCCTTAGATATTTTCTGAGTCAAAAGGAAATCCATGTAAAAGAAGTAACATGGTAGATTTAACATATTAGTCAGAAGATAGTAGTTGAAAAATTAATAATACTGCTAACAATGATAGATAATATGCTATGGTATATAAGCTATTATGATAGATAATATATTTTATTACCCTAATGCACTGGGTGGGCAATGGCACTGGGGACAACAGAGATTTCAAGATCCCATGGCAAATTTATCTGAGTTCCTAATCTTTCCTTATCTGCTGCACAGCCTTACAATGCCTTCTCTCCAGCTTCCATAACTGAAGTTTTGAAAGGCATCACTGGAATTCTCAGACAAACTGGCTTAGGAAGATAATCTATTGATACTTTCAGACTCAGATACGGATTTTTTTTCATCATTGGCAAGTCAAGAGAGAAGCCACTTTTTAGTTGTATGTGTAAGTACATGGAGCTTTTTAAAAAAAGGGAAAGCACTATTCTGGTACTGCAGCAAGTTTATTTCATTTGGCAGATTTTAATTTCACTCATTCTTTTTCCAAAATATATGAGAGTCTGATTCATTAAAAAATAAATTATTTAAATTTGTCTGATATCACAGTAATATGCCATTATTACAAAAAAGCCTAATGAACCAAGAAATTATTTTATGACATTTAAACACAGCAAGTAGATATTTAAACACCAGCTGAGCAACAAAACTTTGTCTGATGAGGGAATGAACCTGGACTTGTCCAACAGCTCTGACATATGTTGAAGCATCCAGAGAAAATGCTGAAAATACTGATCCAAGTGTGCTGGTATGTTCTGCTAAGTCTAGAATATAGCAATTGGTTTCTTAAGCCAGAGAGAATGAAAATATAACTATAGAGTGGTCAGTTTTGGCTAATGCTTCTATTATCATTTTCATAGAAAGCCACAGACACAATTCCTTTAAAAAAGGCCTCCAATGCTTAAAGAACTTTTATACCTCTTAAAATCCACATCTTGCTGTACTCTGATGATGAGGATAATGAACAGTCTCAAACCATGTCAAAACAACTGCACTTTAAGTCTTCACATAGAGAGAGAAGAGGAGGGGTGAATCAATTTTTAATTTGCTAAATGATGGAACCAAATTTGTGAAAGAATATAAAGCAAGAGTAATTTCTTTATATCTGTACAGTCTTCAGGACTGTACAGAAGAAAAGCTGAGGAATTTTTCCTTCTGTTTTTCTTATAAACCAGAAAATTTCAGTCAAAAATGTGCTCAGTTCTAGCACCAGTTACCTTCTTTTCACCTTTCATCCCCTGGAGGATGTATCTAAGGAACTTTAAATCTTCTGTCAGCAAAAGCAGGAGAGGTCAAAAAACCTCTTAAGTTGTAGAAAAGGCCTTCCTGGCAGCAGAGGTCAGAAATATTGGGTGAAAGAGTGACAGAATATAGGAAAAGAGGAAGGGCATGAGAAGAAGATGCATGCAGAACTCTGTGACTCACTTTAAGTTCTATATCTTTAAGTAAAGTCATTGTCTAGTTATATTTCTGGGTTTTTTCAAGTAGATCACAGATATTTTTGTTTACTAACAGAACCATCACAACATTTTATGGAATATATTTAAACTTAGACTGCTTGCACATACCCAAGCCATACTCAAACCTATCCACATACCTTTTCCATCATTCAGGCAAGAAATCCAAAACCAGTATTGCAGAGTGATTCTTTTTGCAAGATAAACAAGAAAGATTATCCAATTTCTTGAATAGAAGACTCCAACACAAGAAGGCATATGCATATGGAATCCTAATAGATAGGAAGCTGACCTAGAAGGAAAATTAGGATTGAATTCAGTATAATAATTTATTCATTAAAATACTAACTCAATTTAAATTCTGAATTCGATTTTGCAATTGGGTTGATTAATTCTTAGTAAATTAGTATTATTTATGGCCCTTTATCCTTACTAATGGCACTGTATTTTTGTTTATTACTACACTAATGAAAGCAAGAGGGTTCCACTATATTTTTATGTTAACTATTTACGAATGACCTTGAGAAGGTACGTAAGCAAGACAATTTACTTGAGCACTTTGATGCTCAACCAAGAAGCTTTCTGGCCTGCTGGCTGTACCAAACACAGGTGCAGAACTGAAGCCTTATTCTCTCTTTATCATTCCCTTGTCAGCAAAACAGGGAAGCTAATTCTCTCAGGCTCTGTGACATTCTCAGAATGAAAACATCTCAGAACTAATAATGTCCTGAATTTCGTGTTTACATTAGCAGTGAGCAGGTTCCCTTTGGTGTTAAGCAATTATAAAAAAAATCTGCAAACAGCTGAGTAGCCATGCAGTGTACATCACTTATTCAAAACAATATGTGAGGGTGAAGACCAGGTTTTTAAACCTCTTCACAAAAATTTGATGCCACCATATATGTGTTACTAAAAGTTTAATAATTGCTTTATGAATTTGTATAGTTTTCATTCACTTGATAATAAAGCCAATTATGTCTATGGGATCTTCTTCTGAATACTTAGGGGAATATCTTCCAAAGTTGTGAATTAGTGAAGCAGAATTTATTCAGAATTTATTATTGAACAAAACATTTGCTTATACATTCGTGTGCATCTTGCTCTGTTTATGATACTTTACTTAAAAGGCCTAAGATTTTTAGCTTCATCCCTTGGTATTCATATGGCAAAGTGCAGCTTCTATTTGCTCCTGAATAAATGGGAGACAGTGAGCTGATTATTTAGGACAGTCAGTAAAGTGAGAGGCAAACCCACTGACAGAAATCTGTGTGCAGCACTAAGACGTGAAGAGGACCAAACAGTAACCAGCCTGAAATGGCCAGCCAAGGTGCTTTTACCAAGTGATGGGGAAAGGCTACTAACTTAAAATGTTATTATCAAATAACCACATGGTCAAATATGTCAAATAAATCAAAAGCTAGCAGCAAATTAAAAAATTACCTTAGGAACCAGTGTGCATGCAACTTCTTCACAAAGTGACAGTGAAAGATGACACTTACTTAATACAACATATCTGTTAGTACAGGAAGACTGGCAGCTTATTCTAATTATGTTTTTATAAAGTATCATGTTTCTGCATGCATATTCCTGTTTACAGTACCTTGTTTCAAAAGATTGACTCTATAAATGCAAAGTTTGCTCTCATTCAAATCGTGTGCTCTGTGTTTATGAAAAATGCTTCTTCTCACTGCAGTATTAGCAGCAATGGTAATTTTACTGAGAAAATGTAGCTAAAAAGCAGAATCTCTACTTGAGCATAGAAAAAACAATTAAAAAATCCCAAGAAGTAAAACTCATGCTGTGTGTTTCCATCTCAGATAGCTCATAATGCATTTTAACCACAGGAACCTTCCCATCATGTATTAATTATGATCTACAAATAAAATCATTATCATTATGTAATGAAAAATGTGAGTAAATTACTTTTAATATCATGTGCAGTAGAAATTCAACAGAAGCCATGCAATTTTTATATTGGAATTTCTCATTATCGCATTCACTCCTACCTGCTGTGGCTGTTATTTGGCATTTCTTTTCCCTTCATGACAAACAAACAGAGATTTGCAGAAAGGTCTCTCCCAATAGTCATGCACGGTTCTTCGTGTATTAAAAAATAGAACATTGGCTCTCCAAAAAGGATCTCTTATTGCCTCTGCTCTCTGTTCTCTTGCAAGAGCCTTGGAATTTCTATTTGTGCTCAATTGCTCGACTTGAGTGGATAAAACAGCTTGGCAAGCAGGGCTTGGTTAAGCACTTCTAGAGCTTTTGCTAAATAAAACTCCCTTTCTTCTGGGAGTCTGCAAAAAGATCATTGAGTGCAGCCAATATAATCTGAGTACATATTGACATACCTATGGACAATTTTGGAAAAACCCTTGCTTATAAATTTGCCTCGATTTTACACCTCTAAGAATCCCTTGAAGATTCCCTGAATGAAGAGGGTTCAATACAGTTAACACGAGACTGAAAACTCAGCTTTGATGTTGCTGAGTGTCTCCCAGCAAATGCAAGAAAAAAGGGGTTCTGGAACAAATACTGATCAAATATAATGATTAAATCAGGAAATATACTGTAACTGTTTACTGCCACAAAAGAGACTACATGGAGCTGGCAGTGCAAATGTCATATGCAGGGATGCTCTCTCTAGCAGTAAGGATAAGCTTGGAGGGGAGGGGAGGAGGCATTTCTGTTGGTCTGTACACATCAGAAGCCTAAATTGGTTTATAATCAAATCTAGGAATTTGCACATAGGCTAAACAAGACTTTACACGTCTTTTGTGGGGACATGCAAAATAAGAAGGAAAGAATATGGGAAGGACTTGGTAGTGGATGGGACTAAATGAGCATCCTGCATTCCTCTAAACTAGAAAAAAAGGAGGAATTTGCTGCAGTAAAGGATCAGTATCTCTGTGTTGCAAATGGTTCATGGTAAGGATGGCCTTACATGTTGCCTGAGGATGTAAACTGATCATGAAACATCAGCTTGGACTGCGTGCTTCTATATGAAGTAGATCTCCTCAATTGCATACCTTGCCTTCTTTACCTTGGTTAAAGGGAGACCTTTTAATCCACATCCTGACATATTTATTTATATATGTGCACTCTACAACATACCTAAGCATTTATTCATGAGAGCGACAAACAGTACTCAAGAATCAGAAGAAATCAAGGCTCTGGATGACCTGAAAAGTTTCAAATGGACATTATTGAACTAAAAAATCCTGGACAAAGAATGTTACTGTTATCATACTTCTAAAGAATCCCTCTTCTCTGTCTAGTTAAGTATCCTATAATTCCCTCATTGGAAAAGATTCTAGAAAACAATTTATTGTCTAAAAGTAGATTAAAGTGCCACTCCATTAATAAAAGCACAGGGCTGGACTCTCGGCCAAAACTGACTTGCTTTGCCATCAGTCATGGTTGATGTGAAAGATTCCTACCTGGCAGAAAAATTTTGCTAAGTGTTTTTTGGCCCTGTTGGAATCCAAGAGGAATTTGCCATTAACTTCTTTTGGGCCAGCATGCCCTTCAAAATATTGTAAAGATTTGTCATGCCTGAAGTCCTCAGTGATATGACACAGCATTATCCTCAGTACCCACTGTATATCTCTCATTTCCTCTGCATTCAGGCTTTCTAGGACAGGAGGTACTTGAGAAGGTGTGGCAGTAAAAAAGGTACTGAAGATCTGAGTCAAAGCACAGAAAACAAAAGAGCCATTTGAAAAATTTCTCTTTGTCATAGCTTTTCAGAATAAAATTAAAGATGAAACACTTGCCTGGCTATACTGCAGATATTCTGATAAAATATTGTTTTAAGAGACCCTAATCACATGACTATAGTCATTATAACATAAATTGATTCAGAAGAGATTTAATCAATTTTATAAATTAATTTAATGCTTCTGGCTGTAATTATTATTCTGCATTTATTATGTAGGATTTTTATTAGCTTAATGGTTTTATACATTTATCAGATATTCACTGAAGAAAATTTCAGTCACTCATAAAGAATCTGAATAAATCAGCAATTTTTTTTTTTTTCTTTTAAATGGTTTTATCATAATGATTTTCTATTTTGGCTCTTAGCAGCCATGACAAATTTCTTCAGCTTCATTGAGAAAATACTCTATCCAATGTCATCTAAAGCCACAAAACAGATTCAGTAGATTGCATTGCACTGTAAATTATGTTTAAATATCTTTATAATACAACAATTCCTGTAGTGCTCTGATGCAATTCATAAGCATCACTTCCATTTTATATGTCTTTTAAATAAACAAGTCATTTTAACAGTTGTAGAGTAAATGCTAATGTCTTTGACAAACCTTTTTATTTTCATTTTCTCACTATTTTAAAGCATGTTTTTCTAGTCCTGCATGCACATGGTGAAACCATGTAAATGCCACTGTTATGGGCCTTTGGCATTTTAAGATGTGCTTTGACTTCTCTTCAAAATAGTTACACATAAGCATGTTCTGTAAAGGGAATGTATGCATTTTAAAAATTTGACTGAAAAATATCCAGAAATTTATAGCAAAATGTTAATTTAAAACTGATATTATTTATAGAAGTAGCAACACTCACACTGTAAAAAGCTCACACAATTTTTGACGTGTTCAGTTGAACTTAAATGAGCTTGGTCAAACCATTTCACACCGAGAGTCACTCAGTAAAATCATATTCTTCGAACTTACTGCTGCACCCCAGACTCCACATACCCAAAGAATACAGCCTGCAGCAGTTTGACAAAATGGTTTTTTCTACCTTCTGTGGGCTTGCCTGATATTCTCCCAGGCATCCCTGTGAAATGCCCATGGAAACCAATTCAGAGCTGGGGAGTGCGAGCTTTGGAATCTGAGAGAGGAAGCCCTGCTAAGTGATCTCTCCTTGGCTGTTTTGCATTCAAAAGCAACCTGGCTTGGATTAACCTTGCCAGTGCATTATTTACTGCTGTAGCACACAAAGGTAAACAGAGAATTTTGGAGTTAGTAGAGCTCCACTGCATTTTGCATTCACTACACACCCTGTTTTGACTCAAAGTTCTCTAAATTAACTGACAAAAAAATGACTTGAAATCAGCTTTTGTAAGAAGGGGAGTGTTCTGAGGTATTTTTCGAGCATGGTTTGGGCTTTACATTTACTTAGAGAATTAAATGGTTCTTTTAGGACAGTTTCTACTTTGACACAATTTAAAGCATTAGTACCTTTTTAAAAAGACGCCAGTTTTAAGAATATTTCTGACATAAAAATGGATTTGTTTGCATGCAGATGAACTCCACAGCAATCTCATCCTTTGCAGGTTGCTATTGCTGTAGCCAAGATTAATTAATTAGAAATATTAAAGTTACAATTAACTCTTGGACTTGATTCAGAAATCATTAGAAAACTTGTGGCTCTGGCTCACAAATATTTTTGATTTTCAAAAGTTAACATTATACCAACAATAAGTACTTTAAAAAATCAAAATGCCTTGCAAGGGGAAAAGGAATACTACTATGAAACTTATAGACTATAGAACTATAGAATGGTCTAGATTATTCCAGTTGGAGCTTAATTTTTGCCCTTCTCTTTACCTTTCCTTTATGCAAGCATACATAGTTTTCATAAAGTCATAAACTTCATTGTGTAGCTCTCCATCTCACTAGCAAGAGTAGCTTTTAATTCTTAGTTTTGGGATTAAATGGTGGAAAAATGACTCCACTCCAATGTAAACAACACAAGAACCACTGGAGATTGGTTCTAAAAATGCCATAATTCAGGAAGTCAGAATTTTTTAAGTCTGGTTGAAGATTTCATATAGGGAAATTTTCCCAAAAAAATGTTTCAGGGAGATTCTTGAGAAACAAGACAAGAGTCACTCTACATCTTTTTATATATCTAATGTCAACTTTCCCAAGCACGCAATGTGAGACACCTCAAAACACTTTTTATTTTTTTCCAGAAGACAAACACTAATCCATCTTGGAACAAAACTACCTGATAATATCATAGCACTGTAATTATAACCTAGGAAGAAAAAAATTAAGAATCTTCAAAAAGAAGCAAGGGAACAGGGGAAAAATTTGCTTGTTACAGTGACTGGCTATCAAGTTTATTAAAGGAAATGAATGTAAAAAAAAAGCAAAGCAATCTTGTCCAGTTACTATCAATGTGCAACACAAAACAACAAAAAATAAAAAGCTCTACGCTATTGCTTAGGTTTAATGTATCCAGGAAAACTGGGGGGAAAAAAAAAAGGAAATTTTCAAGTTTTTTTCTTGGAAAACGTTAAAGACAAAGAAGAACTACTTAAAAGAAAATTCTGAATTCTAAAAAGACTTGTGACAGATGGCAATATTTGGAAGCTCTGCATAATTTTGTTTCAAACCTTTGCCTTTTATATTAGATTGAAATTAGATACGTCTTAATTAAGATTTCTTATTTTTGCCTTGTCCAGTCATATAACAGTTTTCATGAAAAATCAGAGCTTTCACTTAGAAGGAAAATATTTTTTATCCTTCAAATCAATGCCATTGTAGAAAACAGAAACACATTAGGAAATTCCTGTCTTTTAGTCTCTACAGAGCAAGACAGCCAACAGATGGAAAGTGCCAAAGAATAAGTAAAAAAATTTACAATTCATAAATAAAATTATCTAATTCACATTTTCATGGACATATACATGGTTAAATTTAGGATATGTTATAATGGACCAAGAGCAATTATTTCCCATTTTTTATCTCATTTCCGGAATGAGAAGGCCTAACAAAAGTTTTGTTGAAGTCCTGTGGTATCACAGCTACCACTTAAATATACTGTTAGAACCCTTCTATCAAAACAGCAAACTTTACAGTGCCTTGGTAGATTGTCCTGCCCCTTGGGTTTGAACAAATATAATTTCTACAGTTTAACACATCATGACAACATTTGCCATTTGTGTGATAGCAAAAAACCCTAAAGTTTTGAAAGAAAAGGAGTCTTACCTTTGCCATGCTCTGCAATTGTGTGTTAGAATGAAACACCTTGTGACATAGGATATGATAGGCCTTAAAAAACTTAGAATGTCAAAAAAGTGAAAGAAAACTATAAATTAAGTCCAAAAGATGACTTTATACCAAATCTGAGCTACCTAAAATACCAGCCATACTGCAGAAGAGTTTACAAGTGTCAGGAGCCAGATTCTACCCTTACATCCTCCTTAGTGGTGTTAATTTGAGTTGGACTATATTTTTAAAAAGGCAATAAAATTAAATAAGAACCTGAGCTTTGGTAGCTACTATAATTTGAATGTGCAATATGTCTTCAGCTGAATTACCCATTTCATTTGGCCTAGAAGGAAAAATATTACATCATGGAGGAGATCGCTGGCTGCTTTTTCATTCTGTACGATTTTTATTCCTAGCATGTCCCTAAACATTTCCTCTATTTTAACTTTATCCACCATATAGTAACATAGAACTAATTTCTTTCTACAGTTTTATTATTGCACAATATTTCAGTTAAAAAGATTTGGCTTGTATCCTCTGGCAAGGAGAATTGCTGCTTTTATGAAATATTATCCATCAGCTTAGATAAATTTGTTCATTTTACAAAGTTCTCTTTGCAAAAGAGTTGAAACAGAGGCATTTATGCTCTGTCCTAAATCATTTTTCAGCACATTAATACATGGCTTGCTGTTTTTGAGCAGTCTTATGGAAAGTATTATTAACTGTGGGTTTGTTTACTTTCTATATCCATTGATGCTTAGCCCCAAAGTTGGTAAAAATCCCAGGAAACTAGGTAGTCATTCATTTTAGTAAATACATGTGCCTAAATTATAATTATACACTAACTCAAAAAGCCAGAAATTCCCAACAATAAAAAATTATGTTCACTGTAAAAAGAAAAGGAAGAATTCAATTATGCCAGAAAGAAAGAGAGCTTGTGTCCATTTGTCATTGCCTATGAGAGGAAAAGAGGGACTGAATTCTCTTTGGTTTGGTTTGCTCTAGTCAATATGAAGTACAATTTACTTCCAACTTTAATAAAAACATGAGCAGAAGTTGGTTCTACCTGTAATAAAGCATGACTAGACCTCCTATTTCTACATATAATTAATGCACTTTCTTTTTGGCCCTTATTTTTACATGTAATCAATTAACATAGTCCATGGCATGTGCAGAATTTGGAGTTTTTTGAACCTAGAAATATTACTGGACCAGCATGCCATGATGAGATCAAAATGATCACAAGCTCCCCATCCTGAAGAAGAATCCTTGAGAGCAAAATCTTAGCCCTGCATACATCCAGATTTGGAATCCTAATCTAAGCACTTAGATCTATGTAATGGAATGACAAAAAGGGTTGTAATGTCTTTACACAAGGATGAGATGAACTTCTGTGTCTAATAATGACCAAAGACTGCTTTTTCATGTGGAGCCTGTGATACATCTGGACTTGTCCTGCTAATCAGTTTTGGTCTAATAGGCACTTACTGTTATCCTTCAAATTCAATAAAAAGGTTAAGAGGGCTAGCAGGATTGAGAAATGACTGCTGCCGTTTATCTTAGGTGCAGAGCCAGCTTTTAAATGAAAAAAAATTACTCTGTGAATCACCACTTTAAAGGGATCATTTTATGCTCAGCTTTTCTTACTCTAATCTTCCAGTCCTCAGCTGCCCTTTAAGCAGTATATTTTGCACTCTCAAATGTAACATCTGACAGACCTCAACATATCTTCCCAACATGCATCCTTAGGAAAATTTTGAATATTGAAAAATTCATCACATATCAATAGTCTTGAGGAAGGCCAAAGGAACAAAGCCACATGGAGGGGTTTCTATTTTAATTTTGTTAGCAGTTGCAAAGTCCTGTTGGCTTCTGGATAATTAATTCTAGAATTTTGATTTAGAGCTGAAGTGTTCCTTTATAACAGTAATCTGAAACTATAGCAGATTATTTCTCTGTAAACCAAATCACGAAACTTATCTGTTTGGATACTTTTGTGTCTTTTTAAAGAAAATGTGAAGCAATATGTAAAAAAAAAGGACAAAAAGTTTTTGTGATACAGATTTGAAAGCAGAAAATATCATAAAAAATGAGCACATTTTAAAGAGGATTAATACATCCCCCAAGAGGTCACAAGAACAAAGTGCAAATAACCATGTGGAAGCAACTACTATGCTCTACCTCTTAAGGCATTCACCTCTAGATTGACAGAATCACTCTCAAAACTCATGGATATCTGCTTCTCATCATCTTTTTTACCAATCTGTCATCCATTAGAAATTCGTGGTGTCCTCCAACCTTCCTTAAACCACTAGTTCTCCATATGATTTGTGTATGAATGGTGAACAACTATAAATAAAATACAGCAGGTACAATGGCAGAATGGTTCTGTTACATTCAGACAGGAGGCTTAAGGATGAAGTAGCTTATTGGTAATTACATAAATTGTATATAAATAAGACCAGCATGCAATATAGCTCTTTTCAGTCTCACATGGGTAAATGTGGCATTAAAATGAAATGAAAAGTAAATGTAGTTACTTTTTCTGATGTCTTACTATATAATTTCTTAGGCTGATGCTGTTCATTATTTTTTCTATGTGAATTCTCTTACAATATCAAATGAAGAAAACTTCTTTTTAAATTAAAAAATTCAGAGTGAAATATTAATATTTAAATCAAATATGGTGCTATTGTGGGGCTTCAGGGACAAAAAAAGCTTTTATGCTGAGCACAATGAAGGATTGATAGGCATTTCTGTTATCTCATTCATTAGTCATTCTGGACAGTTCAGACAAGTTGCTACCTACAATAATGGAGAGCATTTTACTTTTTAAAGGTTAATTTAAACTCTATTTTATACTGAACTGAAGAAAAGTATTTATTTATATATTTATTGATTGTGACAAAATAGATATTTGCATTCTTTCTAAAGGAATGAGTAATATTCATATAGCTGTAGCCAGGAGCCTGACATGAGATGTGATAGGCAGCATATTCCACTGGAGGATGAGGTTAAGATGCACAATAATCTAATCAATTTGTATTAAATTTCAGAAATTTATAGAGAAGAGAGTAGAGAGGAGAATTCTCATGACTGACTTTGCAAATCTTTTACTTTCGGCTCCTATCTCCATCACTTCTCTGCATAATTCCCCTCCTGAATTTAGACCCACCTCTTGTTTGTTCCTTCAGAGACATCTTCCAAATTTCTTCATTGATAGTGTCAGCCTATAAAGTCAAGCAAAGGTAATATATCACTGAGCACAAGTATTTTATCAGTCTTACACATCATTTTGCAAGCCCTGAGCAGCCACATCCAAACTTTCACACTTTCATAGAGGAGAGTAACATCACAAAAACAATTAAGGTTTAACAATTATCAGCTTGCTGACCAATCTCTGATTCTTTAGTGGAGTCTGTATTTTTTCTTCAAAAATAATAAAACCCAAACTATCAGCAAATATTTATTCATTATGTTTTATTGTCCTCAGCATTTTTCTATGCTGCCCTGTTGAAAATAGATATATTTGTTCAATGAATGTGTATGTTAATCCAACCAACTACTTCAAGAAAAAAGAACGAAATTCTTATAAAGTTTAAGTATGAAAAACATAAAAACTGGATTTTTCTGCATAAAAAATAGTTTTATAAGAAAAAAACCAAACTGTGAAGATTCAAAATACTCATGTTCCTTTCAATTCTTATAGCATCAATAACATCTTAACACAATTAATAACTTCCTGTTAGTAAGCCAGCACCAGATTCAGTTGGTCAGAAGTGAGCAAACCATCAGATTTAGGTGAGCAACATGAAGTCTGGGAGGGAATGAACAGGTTTGTAGAATGCTGGCTGTATCTGACTCCTTCCCTTGCATATCTCCTCCAGCTGAGTCTCCACCCTTTGCTGCCAGAGGGCATCCAAGCTGGCCTTCATGCCAAAGCCACCATCTCCCAGATCTCACACTGCTTCCTGACTTTCTGAAGAGCTCACAGGAGCTTTGTTTTGAGGCTGAGGTTTTCAAGGAACAAGCAGACAGACATGTGGAGGTTGTTGCTCTTGCCACTGTGCATTAACCAGCAAACTAAGCCATCAAATATTCTGTTTGCTGGGAGAAGGAAGGATGAATGTTTAATAATTAGCTGCTTTGGCTCAGCAGTCATTCCCTGGTGACTTTAAAAGCTTGAGTTGTGAACTCTGTTCTTTAAGATGAAACCCCCTTTTATAACTGTTACAAACACACTTGGTATTATAATTAAAACCTTGGAGAAAAAGTTCCTACAACTTTTGAGCATGAACTGATTTCCTTTAGTTCTTTTACCTTGGCTTGACCCCATGTGTGCACTTATAAACACTGATGAGAAATAGAAGGAATGTCACTGAAAATCAGAGCCTTTGCAGGTGGTTGGATTCATACTCAGAACAACAGGAAGATAACAAGGCTCCCCCCTCTGCTGGATGCATTACCAGGCCTCACATTCTTCCTGGCACCAGCTTGAATGACTCAGAAGGAGGAGTGGACCTCTGTAAGTAACCAGGGGTGTGGGTAGGGATGGAGACACCTTCTCCAGGCAAGAATGTCTGAGGCAATCCCCTCCTGCTTCTTGGGAAGACATTTTTCTACACTTCTACACTTTCTACATTTCTTATGGGTAAAAGTTCATGTGTTTTATATTTAACTGCTGTCTTTGAATTACTGCACGGAACCAGGCAATGGAGTCCTTTCTGTGGTATTAGACAACAAATTTGCCACAGGGAGCTGTGTCCCTGCTTCACTTCAACCATTCCTGACCTCCAGAACTTCCTTCTGATGCTGCTAAGATTTAACTCCATCCAAGGCTTGTAGGTATGTGATTTTTCTTAGAATAAAAATTGCATGAATATTAAATTTCAGTGGTTGTGCATCGAGGGACGCTGGTGTAATTTGTTGGACAAAAGACCTTTTTAAGATTCTCAAGCAGCCTTGGGTAGTTTGTTGAATTGGTAGGAAATATCTCGTGTATCTGTGACACACTTGATCTTTCAGCAAGAATGAAAGAGAAGAGGTTAGATTATGCTGAGAGCCCCTTGAGGCAGATTTTAGTATGTAGAGTGGGTACGACTTTTACAATCATCTTTGGATCACAAGGGCACAGTTCAACAGATTCAATCCTCAAAGGGATGGCATTTCTAGAGATTTAGGATGTTTTGCCCAATTTATGTCTATTTCTAGTGGAAACTGAAGACTACTTTTTCAACCTCCTCCATTTCCTGCAGAATTTCTTCTGGTTTTAGTTTGCAGCTTTCTCATATTGAGTGTTTCTTCACAGATCCAAAGTATGACTATGATGGTATAAGGAGTCTGCTACTAATAAATATTTCTTCTATTTATTTTTCAGAAGGAGGACCTGTAATTATATTACTATCACTGTAAATAACTAAAGCACTGATGCTTTTATGGTGGAAATGAATTAAGAAGACTGAGTATTTATGATTAGTATTTTTCCTCTAATCCTATATGACAGCAAAGAAAACATGCAATTACCAGAAATACCTATAGTGATTAAAATGGTAAGTAATGACAGTCCCTCTTATTAGCATAAAATAAAATAAATTACAGATAAACCGATTTTTTTTTTTTAATAGGAAGAAAGTGCTGACAAACTGATGGTCTGTCAATGGCAGGTGGTGCAAAATACACCAGCAGAAAATCTATCCTTATCTTTCACATCGGGACATAGACGTATTTCCAGGGGAGGGAAAAAGAACCAGTAAGACAGCTCCAAAGTTTAAAATCTAAAATAATTTCTAGTAGATAGCTAGTCATTTTGCCCTCCTCACAGATCCATTTATGAGGTTTATGTCTTAATTCTGCTGACATCAACATCTGCAGGCAGAATTAAGGCCATATTGTACACTGAATCAGAAATTTAATTTATATGAAAAATTACATGTTTTCATTTTAACTCAGTTTTGAGTTGCTTACATCTTCCTGAAAACAGACACATAAATCACACATACAGACATCTGTGGCAGGCAACCTGCCTTTGCTCAAAATATTCACTAATGAGACCAAGAAAGTCTTTCTTAAAAGGTGGAGACTTCTGCAGGAACTCAGTAAACCAAGGTAACTTATTAAAGACTCCTGAAGAAGCCATGAGAAAAAATTGACTTTTTTAATTCAGGTGTTCAAAACATGTATTTATCAGCTTGCATTCAAAAAATTGTCTGAAGCAATTTTCCTAAAGTATTAAATGCAATGGCTTCCAGGATGGCAATAAAAGTTTCAGAGAGCTGTGAGACTCAAGAAAGATTCAATCAAAATATCCATTCAAAATTCATCACAGATTTTCTTACAATAAACAAAGTGGGTTTTTTAGTGTGGGGTAAACATGGTTGCCTTGCTCAATTACTGCAGTTGTTGGGTAAATTAAAGCTGCTGAATGTGGGGCATTTGGGGATGAAATTCTCAAGGCTAGAAAATATAAAATATTTTGTGCGCAACTTGAAATTCTTTTCCAGTCACTCCAGTCTCTTCCAGCACAAGGGTTGGCAAGCAGTCCTGCATGTGACTTTTAGAAAGCCACAAAAAAGGAGTGACAAACAAGCCAGCACAAGTCAACCAGGCTGGCAACTCTTTGCTGTCGCAGAACTTTCTTGGGAGAAATCAACTGTGTGATTTGCATCTTTCAGAAGAAATGTTCTGCAGAGCAAAGTGTTTACATGCAGTCCAAGACATGGAATTTCTCTTTATGCTCTTAAGTAACACTTGGATGTTGCTGTGCAAGATCACGCTTCCCACCAAAGAGGTACCAAATCCAGTTTCTGCTGTCCATCTACTGTCACACCTAGAGATGACTGACAGGCACAGAGAATTGGAGAGTTAAATACTGGAGCTTTGCAATGTGTTTATCTCAACAAGCTCTTGAAAAAATTAGAGATATTCAGCGCCTTTTAAATTTTTGTGTCACAATTAAAATGAGTAAATAAATACTCTGAACAGCATCTCACTTTTGGGTGTAAGTAACCAAAGAGTTAAGCTGACAAAGATTCTTGGACAGTGTGAGAATGAATTTTATGAAATCAACAAAAGAGGAATTTGTCATCCTAAAGCAGAATGCAGAGACCTGAACAAAATGCTTGGTCTCTGTCCAGAGCCCTGAACAAAAACATCAGAGCAGTCTCAGAAAAAGCAACATGAGGAATGATCACTAGAATGTAAAAATTATACCAAAGCTGGGTTCTACAGTGCTATATTACCTACTTACCAGCCCTGGATTCAAGATGGAAACTCTGGATTTCAATTTCCTCCTTTTTTAAGCTGAAGCATCCACTCAAACAATCCAGTGGCTGATTCAGAGGCTGAAAGGAAACTGGCAGCATCATCCTCTGGGGCTTCAGGTTTATACCTGTGGGGAATAACAAGGATGAAACTAACTTGAAATAAACTCCTTTGTACAAGGTTCTATAAGAGTAAATATAAAACATTCATAGAGACCTGAAAGGTTAATAATTTTATTTCCATTCCAGCTTTAGGTAAACTTCAAATAATCACACCATCTTTAAGATAATGGCTCCCAGGATCTCCAAGCACCTGTATGACTCCAAATTTGTATCAGCCTGTCAGGTATGTCAGATGCCAGAAGGTGCCCAGAGTGTACGGGTAAAATTAAACTCAAAGATCTGTTCAAAATACATACACAAAAATCTGCAGCTTCTCCTGTCCTGTGCTCTATATCCACATGAAAATATTACATAATGATTCAAAATGCTCATTCTACACAGACTTGTGGTCTTCATCCAGTAGCTTGTTTTCTGCCCAGAAAACACAAACTTAAATAGTCTGGTTGACAAAATGATAGGAATGTCATTTAACCAACCGAATCACAGAACTGACCTAAATTACATCTTGTAACAGGTTCAAAAAGCTTGGCTGAAGATTTCACTTCAGATAAAGGTGCTTATAATAATTTCCAGAGAAAATTAAATGTGATAAGGGAAATTACTGCCTTAATTTTTTTCTTGCTGCATTGCTTCTTTTTTAAACTAATATTAAATCACAGGTGGATAATAAATTTCCTACAAGTAAGTTGAAAACTTATGAAATATTTTCAGATAGCTGCAATGGAAAGCATTTCAGAGATTATACTACAAGGAATTCATTAAGTGTCTGAAATTTTCTGATAGTCTCTCAAATACCTTTGTAATTTACTTAAGCCTGAACTTTTGTTTGTTTTAAACTGTAATATATTTCTTCTTGGAAGACATTTTTCCTTATAAAGTGGGATAAAGTAGATGTGTTGTGGGTTGACACTGGCTGGATTCCAGGCTCCCACCAAAGGCACTCTCTCACTTCCCTCTGCAGCTGGGCAGGGGAGAGAAATTAGGGCAAAAGATCACTCCTCAAACCCTGTCATGGGCAACACAGGCTCTAATTAGAGATATGAAGTGAATTTATTGCTGACAAAATCAGAGCAGGAAAATGACAGGTAAAATGAAACCCTTTAGAAACACCTTCCCCCACCCCTCCCTCCTTCCCAACTCTACCTTCTCCTCCCCAGTAGCTCAGGGAGAGAGGGAATGGGGGTTATGGTCAGTTCATCACAGGCTATTTTTCCCTCTGCTCAGGGGAGCAACGTTCTCCTGCTGCACCATGGGGTGCCTCCCATGGGAGACAGCTCTCTATGAACTTCCCTGATGTGAGTCCATCCCACAAGCAACAGACCCCTGTGAGCTGCTGCAATGAGTCCATCCCATGGGCAACAGTCCCCTTCAGACTGCTGCAGCACAGGTCACTCTTGCATGGGGTGCAGTCCTTCAAGGACAGGCTGCTCCACTGGGGGCTTCTCTTTCCATGGGGCTACTGCCTCCTCTCAGGCATCCACCTGCTCTGGAGTGGGGCTCCTCCAGAGGCTGCAGGTGGATTTTGCATCCCTGGAGATCTCCATGTGTTGCAGGGACACAGATGCTTCAGCACTGTCTTCACCATGGGCTGCAGCGGAATCTCAGCTCTGGTGCCTGGAGCACCTCCTGCGCCTCCTTCTGCACCATCCTTGGTGTCTGCAGAGTTGTTCTTCTCACATCTTCTCACCTGGGTCCTGTCTGGCTGCAATTACATCTGTGCAATAACTTTTTTTCTTCTTAAATCTGTTATCACAGAGGGGTTAACAGCATTTCTAAATTGGTCCAGGCTTGGCCAGCAGCATGTCCATCTTTAGAGCCCCCAGGGATTGGCTCTGCTGGACATGCAGGAAGTTTCCAGCAGCTTCTCACAGAAGCCAGCCCTGTAGCCCCCCCACTATCAGAGCTTGGCCGTGCAAACCCGATACAAGATGTTATATTTCATTTTTGCTAGCTTTTCAATATGATTGATGCAGACCTTTGATGTGTTAATTCTATAGCATGAATTCATATTCAAATAGATAAGAAATACGAACAGCATCAAATATGCAACAGTGAAAACCTGAACTACCCCTACCACCCACCTCTAATCAAGGAAGAGTCCATTAGTGAAAATGTTAGTACTTTTGATTTTGGAGTCTTTTCTAGATAAGTATTTACAAGGAAACTGAAACTAGAACTATAACCAGAACTGGGAAAAACAGACTGAGAAAAATTCAATAACTAATTAAAAAAATTGTGGCGCATCTGTGACAAATTTCCATTCCCTTTAAAGAAATTAAAATTAACTTACACTGTGTATCCACAACACTGTAAAAAACCAGTAAACATGCTTTACCTAGCCTATTGAACACTGTGTTATACAGGCTTCAGACTAACATTGGTATCTCCATTTTATAGGCGTGAGACCTGCACGTCGATAGAAATTGTAAGTAAGCAGGATGTAGGCAGATACATCTTACACCTGATACAAGGGCACACAAACTGGTACTTAAAATTCATTAAGTAGAACATGGATTGTGCTGACTCACTCCCCATCACTCCCAATCCCAGTCTGTGCCTTTTCAAGAGCTCCCACACCCTGTAGGCTCATCATGGACCGTGTCTGACCTGGGTGTACAAAAATGCTGTTTTCAGAGAGGCACAGAGCTACAGCATGTTCAAACAGCAGTTTGTAAAAGCTTGCCAATCGCTGCCCACTAATAGCTGTGGTACAATTAGCACATGTGAGCTATTATCCACATCCTGCCTGCTCGTCTCATCAGATCAGACAGCTACACAGCATGCCTCCAGACAACAACTGCAGAGAGTTCCAGCACTGCAGGGCATGTGCTGGGGAGCCCTGGAGACATCCGAGCTGCAGGATGTGTACTCACAGCACTTGAGCTGGATGCCTGGTGGGCCAGTGATACACAGCTGGAGAACCCTATTCCCAGTGGGCACATGTCCATCTAAAATCAGTTGAATGGGGCTTAAGCAGATCAGCTGGGGATCTGAACAGGTGTGTTTGATGGGCAGTGAAAACCTGGCAAACAGGCAGGATGAAATGTATTTGTCCCTAATGAGTACTGTCTTGAAGCATCCTACTTTTGGAGGTATTGTACATTTCTGTGGTGGTTTAACCCCAGCCAACAACTAAGCATCACCCAGCTGTTCACACAGTGCCCTCCATGGAATGGGGAGGAGAACAGGAAAGAGGTAAAACTCATGGAATGAGACAGGAACAGCTTAAGAAGTAAAATAAACAGTATTATTTAGTTATTGTTGTTGTTGTTATTATTATTGATACTATTACCATGATTACTATAATTATTTTTTTTTAAGAAGAATGAGGGAGAGGAATAAAATCCAAGGCAGACAAGTGATGCACAATACAACTGCTCACCACCCACTGATCCATGTTCAGCCCAGCCCTGGCTTTCAGGCAACCTGCCTGTGTTATATACTGGGCATTGATGCTCTGTGGTATGGAATATGCCTTTGGCTAGTTCAGGTCAGGTTTAGTGAAGCATTCAATCAACATGAAACTTCCCAAAGCATTCATTCAGCCTATTCAACTCTGCAAACTCTGAGGCCATGTGATTTTAAGTTAGTCTAAAATGCCACGGAAAGGGAATTAGAAGAAGAAGAGACAGAAAAGGTATAAAGAAGCACACCTATAGCTACCAGATCCTGGTTTCCACCAGTGTTCACCTGATAGAAATCCCAAGAGGAGGTAGGGTGAATATAACTGAACCAAGTTCTGCTGAATCTTCACCTTTCTCCCCCTCTCACTCTATATTCACACATAAAACTACTTGTTTGGAATTGTTTCAGTGCAGCTTCTTCTTTGCCACTTGCATTCCTTGAAAATTTACTCTCAGCGAGGAGACTGGAATGTCCATCTGACCAAAATACAGCATAATTAAAAGGTCAAAGTGCTACAGAAGAGTAGCATAAATCACAAAACATAATATGCCAAGTCTGACACCTCTTTGGCATCACCAAAACTGTAACTAGAGTGAGAAATTACATGTAATTATCTCCTTACTGGTAGGCTCTGAAGACTGTAATTTCATGGTACCTGGATGTCATTTTCAGAACCTTCAGCCTCTTTGCAGTACTGCAGGCACACTTTCAGCTGTCGTCTGGGGCACTTGAAATAAAAGTAGGAGTAAAGGAGAGACACATAAACGTTTTATTTGGAGCAAGAAGTCATGGCAGCTTTAAAAATTACAGTAATCTTTTTAGCATTGTTCCTACTGAAGTCAGAAATCTTCAGGAGATGCCTGAACTCTTTCTGTGGGCAGTACATTATTGAATCTCACTTGAGATTCATTAATTAGAGAATATTATGCTCTAGGCAAAAAGGTAGATCTCGAAGATAGAAGCTGATTTGCCTCGTGTTGCTTCCTTTCTGTTTAGGCCAACAGGGAAAATAGGACAGAGCAGATCCCACTAATTAAATCCAAAGGCAGGGTGTGGATGACTTCTAAATTCTTTAACTGACAATATGAGAGCTGAAATATTAAATGACCAGCAGTAAATCTTACTTTTTGTTGTGATGATGTCACTTTTGAGTATCATTTGTTTTAATTAAAACACACATGGAGAATTACTCTGCTGACACCTTGTTGATTTAGTTGACCTCTGTTAATACAGTTAATGAGTTACAGTTAATTTGTTTGCTTTTTTCCATTTTATGACTGGTTTTCACTTCCTTTTCCTCATGCTCCATGTGCTAGAGGCCAAGAATTGACATCAACATGACTATCCCTGAATAAATGATTCATTAAAGGCTTGCAGCACTTCTTTACACCTTCACTTGGCAAGCAGAAAAGGATGGAGGCATGTCTGAGATGAAATCTGTACTCTCTAACCTCTCAGAAAGCAGTTGGAGCTTGAAGAAGTTGGATTTCTCCAGAAGCATAACAAAGAGATCAAGTGTTAGCATTGGGTCTTGAAAATCACAGGGCCTGAAAGACTTAAAAAACACAAAGAATGCTGGAGTGGGAGAGAGGAGCAGAAAGGACAAGAGGCAGAATATATTAGTGTAGGCATCCCACCCTGCCTGCACAGCTTCTGAGCTGGAGCTGGCTCACACACAAACTGCTGGGAGTAGAGGCAGAGCAGGTCGTGGACCTCTTCTGCAGTAGACATAATCTCTCTTGTTGTTACAACAATGAGGTTGCTGTAATGGAAGAAAGAAGGGACTTTGTCAGTGCAGAAAGCAGAGAGAGAGAAGAGTAAGTGAACCAGACAGGGAGGGAGCGAGTGACACTGTAGGTTTTGGGTTGTAGCTGTAGTGAGAGGAGAGTTCCATTGTGCTGCTGTGGATGTGAGGTAGCACAATTGCTTCACTGTGGGGTGAAAACTTCAGCCCTTCTGTTATGTTAGAAAGAATAGGAAGAGAGCAGGGAAACAGTTTTGGTTTATAGGAGGAGTGCTGGATGAGGTGGCTAAGAAAGTTCCTGTGTTCTATAATAATTCTTGTAATAATTTGACCTCATTTTGGTGAATATAAAATATTTAAATGCTGAAGGAAAGAATTTATTTTAGCTCATAGATTATTCAACCTGTAAAGGAAATAACTTTCAGTCAAACAAAAGCAGAAGTAAGTCAAAACTGACTGATTTTAAGCACAGCAAGATACATTGCTTCCTTTGTGCATGTTAAATCAAAGAATGGTTTGGGATGGAAAAGACCTTAAACATCATGTCATTCTAAACACCCTGTCATGGGTGAGGACACCTAATACTCAGTTACCTCAAGGCTTTCTTAAGAAATGTGTTTTGCTATGCCAAGATTTCCCTAGCTCTGATAATTCTTGAGCACCTAATCTAAGAGTGTAACCCTCCCAGAGAAAAATTATGCCAAACAGATTTTAAGGCACTGTATTGCTGTGTCTCTTCAGTAGATGGATGTATCACACTGCAAAATAAAATGATGCCAACATGGGATTTATGCAGAGGCACATCACTATCCTGGCTTTTCCTCAGCCCACGCAGATTCTGGAAAAGATACAGCCTGCACCTAGCACAAAAATATTCAAACCTCACATGAACAGAGCACTACTGAGCAAAGATTTCCTTTGTGTTTCAAACTTGTGAGAAATGTGGTCATCTAATAGAATAGCTGTCAGAAACTATTTACTTAAATAATTAATTTGAAGTCATCTGTTCTGCATGTTGCCAGTAAAAGTAATGTGTCAGGAAAAATGCCAAAACCAGAAGGGTATTTTCTCAATTTTTTTTTCCTGGTATCCATCTGTGTCTATTCTGCAGCAGTACCACTTATAAGAGGTCCCATTCTATTGCATGATTTCCCCTGGTTATTACACTCAAGCAGACTAGAAATCACTTGTTTAATTTCTGATTACAGTTGCTTTGTTCTAAGGAAGGTTTTCAGAGTAAGCACACTACCAAGTGTAGTGCTGTTCGATAGAATCTATAGCTTATTTATTTATCAAAACCACATGGAAGTGGTGAACCACAGTGGTGAAAAAGATGAAGCAAAGCTTTGCAATCCACTGTCCCAAAGGTATGATAATCACATCTCTTGATAATCATATCTCCCTCTACTGCCTTATTGCTAATTAAATTAATTAATTAGGGAAGTCTTTCCCAAGTGGACTTGATTTAATATGCTGTATGTAATTAGCAGCTCTTGGAAATGGAGATGAGATGATTTCTCCCCTTTTTTTTGGTGTCACAGAGAGCTCTCAAAAGCTCTGCAGAGAAAGCATATGATCAGGCTTCTCATTTGGTCCAGTGACAGCACTAAGATTTGCATCTAAAAGTATTTCTTCCCAGAAGGAAGAAAAATGAAAAAGAAAAAACAAAAGAGTCAGTAAAATTAAGGACAATGAGATTTTTAGTGATCTTGGCCCATTTTTGTGAGCTTACCTGAACAGTCTTCCAAATTTAAACGAATAACAAAGAAATTCCTATTAAGAGAAAACAAATGCAATTGCTGTGGGGATGGTATGGCAGCAGTGGAGATCTGTACAGGGATTGGGTTGACTCTGTCTGGATGCTGAGTATCCACCAAATCCACTCTGTCACTCCCCTCCTCAGCTGAACAAGGAGGTAAAAATACAACAACAGGCTCATGGGTTGAGATAAGGATAGAGACAGATCCCTTACCAATTCCCATCATGGGAAAACGAGGCTCAGTTGGGGAAAAATAGTTTAATTTATTACCAATCAAATGAGAGTAGGATAGTGAGAAAATTGAATCTTAAACCAGCTTTCTCACATCCCTCTCTTCTTCCTGGGCTTTGCTTTACTCCCAAATTTTGTACTTCCTCCTCCTACCTCCTTCGGACATGAGGGAAGCTTCTGCCAGTATCTCACAGAAGCCACTCCAGTAACCCCCACTCTGATCCCAAAACCTTGCCAAAGACTAGGGAACTGCTCACAGACCTGCCAAATTTTGTGAAAATAACCTTTAATATAAATGACAAGTAAAGGATGTGAAGAAATATGTTTCATTATTTCTAAAGATATTCTAGATGGTAGGTTCATCTCCTAATATCACAGAAAATACAAATTCTGCCTAGTAATAATTAGAATAGCTTTAAATTTGTAACTGTATCACTAAATCAACCATTTTATTTTTAAAGTAAATTATTTTCTAAAGACACACACCACTCACACTTGGATAGAGCACAGAGGAGGAGGCAATGTCCAAGCAGCTGTTCAGGCATGCTTTCCATTGCTCAGCCTCCCACCACTGCTTTACCATCTACCTGCGACCTCTGCCTGCAAACATCTTCCTCAGATTTATTCTAGAATGGTTACACCTTAATATCTGCCAGTGGCTGGCAGTGATAAAACTTAAGTGACAGAGGAAACTGCTTCTGCTTTTATTCAAACATGTTTCATTTTGTCTCCAAAAGACCAGGATGGGGAAGTCTCCGTGCTAAAGCACAGACAGATAATCCATGCCTAAAAAGGAACTTTAAAGGATGAATATTTTAAAGGACGTACCAAGATGAAAAGTTTTTTTTTAATGCTTTTTCAAAATAGCAATTTCATGCTTTTGATAGGCTACTGACTGTCAAAAGATAAACAATCCTCTCCTCCCAGCATTAATGTAGTGCCTGTTAGAGCTGGGAAAAAGGCACTGAGGTTGCCAGACAATATAACAATAAAAAATACTCCTTTCCTCTGTGTAGATGAAGCTTTTCCCACTGATTTTTTTTTTTATAGAAAAAAAAAGCCTAGAGGAAGACACACTTTTCTGCTTCCAAAATCATTTGTGATGGGCTGATGATTCCAGCTTCAGTGCCTGCTCCCTTTCAGTCTGTGTGAACAGCAGCCCCTCCAAACAGGCTGTATATAATAAAGGCAACAATAATATACCCCAAAAAAATCCAGAGTATTTTCTCTTCAGCAGCAGGAAATCTTCCTCAGTGAAATCCTTATTCATATTATTTATAAAATATTTGGCATTGCCAGAGAAGTATTTCCACCTAAGTTTTATAAATCAGGAAAATTCTGAGCTGTTCTGAAGATATAGTGTAGCTGAAAAAAATAAGGAAAATAATCAGTACTCATTTTTGTAGTATTTTTGCTTCTCTATTAAAAATTCCACTTTTTAATTAAATACTAGAGGAGAGAAAGGCTTATTATTTCAAGCAACAATAAATACTCCTGCACAAGAAGCCTTAAAAAACCCCAAACAACCAAAAGAGACACATATACATTAGGGTATTTGAAATCTCCTTGTGCTCTGTGTTAGAGAACTTTCTGAAAAAAAAAATGTCCTGGAGGAATTTTCCTCCTGCAGTATGGATTAATGTGATACTGATATGGGAAAATAAAAACCACTTGCTAAACCATAAAATCACAAAGGAGAGTACAAACAAGAAGTTGTGCAGGGTAGAGAGCAGGAGGGTGGGATGACTGACAAGCAGTTGTGGCTTGCAGGTGCTGTTACTGCCGAGAACAGAGTTCATCTTTAAGAGGAATAATCCCTAAGATTGTTCTTAGCAACTCATGACTTGTAAACCATACACTGGGGAATAAAATGCTTTACTTTTGAGTGTGTGAAAAGATCCTGGAGGCTAAGATGCACTGGCATGCAGCTGCTGAGACTGAAAAGTTGTCACTTTGGAATTTCTCTTATGGAGGTCATTAATTAATCATTTCAATAATTAAATGTATCCTAGGATAGAATGAAAACACTGTGCCAACAAAAGTTTTTAACATGTCTTCTAAGGACTTTCGGTACAGAGGCTGTCACTTTGATCACACTTATTGGTACTTAGAGACAAATCTCATCCTATTTCCTGGTGGTTTTGTCATCTTTGAGCTGGAGTGAGCTGAGGGGTCCTGGCTGTTACTGACCCGCAGACCCTCTCCTCCTGCAGGGATCTGTGTTGGCAGCCTCCGGGGATGACGAGCAGCCCCCAGGTTATCGCACCCATGGGGTGCATCCTCCCACCAGAGGGCACTGCAGGCTGAGGCAACAGTCCCTAAGTGGAATTAAAAACCCACACAGAACACGACAAAGAAACAACAAAACCCCACCACCACTAACAAAAAACGTCCACCCCTCCAAAAAAAAAAAAAAAATAAATAAATAAAAAAACCCAAAAAAAAACAACAACAACAAAAAAAAACCCAACAAAACAAAACAAAACAAACAAAAAAACCCAAACAACCCCAAAAACAAAAAAACCCCACACACACAAGAAAAAAACAAACAAAAAACCCAAAAAAACTCACCAAAAACCCCTAAAGAAACAAAGCCAAAGCTCCTCCAGCACACACAGAGCTAATCTCTGTCCAGACTGAAGATCAGGATTTCCAAGCCAGCCAAGAAAGGCAGTTGGTAAATAGCTCAGATATTTCCCAACATCAAAAACGCTTACCAGGGATTGTATTTATTTATTTTTAAATGCACCCAATACAAGAGAGGCGAGCTGGGGTGTTCAGTGTTTCAGCAACAGGATTTGGATAATCTCACTTTGGTATCAGCTGTTTGGGTCTGACTGGGGTCAATCTGATCACATGTAACCAGTCTCTGCTGACTGACCAGAAATCCACTCTGAAGTTTGTGGTCTCAGTGCAGTAATTTGACAAATGTGAGCAACACTGGAACAGCGTGGCAGTATCAATAAAGACAGCAAAAACTAAATTGGAAGGATCAAAAATCAAAACAGTGTCAATCAAGCATCAAAAATTCTCGTGGGAGCTACTGAACTCTTCCAGCAGTACACAGGGAGAGGGAGAGCTGGTATTTTTTTAAAGCTCTCAGTGCCTGCACTCAAATCCTTGAATGAAGGCTCCAGCCAGTCATTTAAATTTTAGCTTTTCTTATAGACATGGAATTCAGGAGAAACATCTAAAACATCAGAAAAACGGAGGATCAAAAGAATGTATTGAATAACTAAAATATCAGTGTTTTTTTATATAATGTGGGGGCTCAGGGAACATTATCAGCCAGCAGCAGTAAGACCAAGCATATCTGCTCCAAGCTTTCTTAGATCCTACCTTAGATAGGGCGAGGGGGAATAGCTTCAAACTGAAGGGGGGAAGGTGTAGATTAGATAATAGGAAGAAATTCTTTCCTGTGAGGGTGATGAGACCCTGGAACAAGTTGTGCAGAGAAGCTGTGGATGCCCCATCCTTGGAAGTGTTCAAGGCCATGCTGGATGGAGCTCTGAGCAACTTGGTTTAGCTGGAGCTAGAATGGTCCCTTTCAAACCAAATATTGATTCTATCAATATTATCAACAATTTGGGGGTGTGAGTGTGTGCATATGCTGACCTGCATCTAACATCACAGATTTCACTTACATTCCAGCAGAATCCAAAGCAGTGAAAGAATGTGTCTCTATATAAAACTATTGCACTTCCCTACAGCCTCACATTTTTCCTCCAATTCCTACTTCTAACTTCAGGGGTCTGTTGGCCTTGCACCAGGCTCTGTGATGGCAATCCATCCAAGTGGAACAGTGATGAAATCACATAAACCCCCTTCTGGAAATATATGTGACTGTGTTTCCACTAAGCTGAGGCCACAGGGAGAGACAAATTAGATTCATTACAGAATCATTAATTAATTAAGGGGAGTTAAAGTTAGTTAAATTAGCATTTTTCCCCTGGACTGGTCCTTTGTTGATATCTGTATTTCTAAGAATAAGGGTGCTTGGATGAGTGTTGTATGTGATAGAGGGTGAATTACCAGATTAATGGTATATTTATCTCTCTCTAGCATTGCTAGAGAAAGGACAAGGAAATAAATGGTGTGGTTCTCTGTTGTCTTTTCCCTATGGCTACGTTTTCAAGCTAAACATGTAAAACAAACTAGTCATTTTGTGTTCATGTTTGTGTACAGAATTTCCTCTTCATAAATATTTTGCTTACAGATGCAAAAAAAAAAAAAAAAAACCCAGCTCTTTTGGGAGGACAAGGGCTACACTGCTGAAGTAAACTAAGTGTATTTGAAAAAAACTCTTTGGGGGAGGGTGAGGACAGGAGGGAAGTTTTTTTTTTCTAGGTACTGGTCATAAATGGTATCCAAACCTTGAGTCTGTAGTGAGGGGTATCATCAAGGCAGGTGAGAGGAAAGGAAGACTCTTGCAGACAGCAAAAAGGCAAATTAAAGGAAGGCATTGAGGAGAAAATTGAATGCTGTAGAGTCTTTGGAAATTGCTTATTCATAGCTCTATGTCTGCATGTATTTTAACTTCCTTAATAATTATTTGAGTTACTAAGCATGTGAGCTGCAAATGCAGCTGAAGGAACGACTAGAACTGTACTTTTATACTTCTTTATTTTCTTCAGTTTGAAAAGTTCCATTATGGTCACGGAGATTTTTATAAAAATCCAAATTATCTTTATGACACAGTGATAATTCCTCATGAATAAAATAATGATTCTGGCTCTCCAGCTTTTTCAGAACAATAGTCTTTAGAGGAACTAATAACTTCATACAGTTAGTGCTTTTTGTGTTCTCTTAAAAAATTTAGAAACAAAACAACCAAAAGACTTTACTACTTGTTTTTAAGGAATCTTTCCCAGCATTACCTTTGTATGTGTAGAGATCCAGAATTCATGTCTTAAATTATAAAATCAACAAAATGATAAAAACAGGAAATAAAAAAAACCAAAAAAACCCCCAAAAAACCCCAATATGAACTTCATCCTATTTATATTTATATTTTATTATAAAATAACCTGAGTTTGAAGTCCCAAGGCAAAGCTAAGTATATCTAGGTAAAGATGTAGCAAGCTTCTGTTTTCTGTTTTAAGAGTCAACAATAACGCTTCTGTAAAATGAAATCCCCATTCCCCCTCAGAACTATGGAAGACAGTTAAAATTAGGATTCACAAGGCTTTAAGATTTAAGAAGTGATTTTACTTTGTACTGTCAGCCTAGAAAAAGGCAAAGAACAAAAAGATATCTTAGAACAGTGCTACACTATTTGAATATTAATAATGAAAAAAGTGTACAGTATCATTCTCATCTAGTAATTATTAAATTATCTCAGACAGAGAAAAGGAATATTTACCTAGCATATATGTGTATGTATGAGTCTATAACAATATCCTTTATATTCAAATAAATGTCATATTTTAAGTGAGGGACTACAATATTTCCAAAGCAATCAGCAGCACAGAGCTGAGTGATCTTGTCTTGCTTCCAAACAGGCAGGTGATTTAAAAGCTGTAAGAAGGCACCACACAGCTGAAGTTCTGTGAGTTCTGTAAGACAGTAGAAAATGGTAAATCTTTATGGTAACAGCAAGATTTCTGTCTGTGTCATGGAGCATTATTGATTGCTGTCCAGTGCTTAGCAAGACAAAACACTCGGTAATAACTCACTGGGGCTGCTGCCCAATAAAGTCAATGCTGATTCCTGATAGTGCTGGGCTGAGTCCACCAAGCATTGGGTTTCACAACTCCTGCTTCTGAGAATCAGCCAAATTATCAGCTGGTGTAAATCAACTTGACTTCACTGAAGTCAAGGAGCTGTGTTGATTTAAGAGGAGTCAGGGACATTTACGTTATGTCCTTCAAGAGGTGTTGTGGGGAATGACAGGCAGTAATAACTTTCAGCCTTTTGCTCAGAGCTCCAGATGACAGGAGACACACTGCAAATTATTGCTTTTGATCAGCCATCATCACAGGCATAAGCAAAATTACAACAAGCCAGCTCTCTGAACATCCCTCTCTTCAGCACATTTGTCTTTTCTGCATTTCATAATGTTGGATTTTGGAGTAGCACCACTAGACAAGCCCAATGAAGAGAAAGCAGGAGCCTCTCCACTCATTTTGGAGCGCTGCCTGGCCTGGGGGACAAGGTCCCTCCATTCCACTCACACTTTCTGTAGCATCACATTCCAGCAAAACCACTACTCCAGACTCACTCCTTACCAGTATGTCTGATTTTCCAGGGGCAAATGAGGTTTATTTACCAATTCTATGGACCTAAGAATTTGGGGACCAGTTTTGTGAGCTGATATCTAATCTGAGTCCTCATTGAAGGCAAAAATATATCCATTCAAGCCAGATCACATCAAATGTGCTATCAAAACATTATCTCCAAACTGCTGCAATAATTTTACATACTAGTTTCACCTATAACTAATTGGCACATTGAATTACCAGTCTTCCAACAAAACAAATGTAATTTCTGAACTCAGCTTCTTGTACTGTGGAAAATAAAATTTTGCAACCTATACAAAGCAGCAAGTCATACCATTATGTTCCAGATCAAGAGTCTTTTCTAAAAGCACATGCCTGAAAAATATCCCTATCTGAGTGTTCAACACGAAATAATAAAGTCTCATTTGTTTCATTCTAGCTGGTAACTCTGGCCTCTGTTTTCCATATACCACTATTATCAGTCTTTCTGTCCATCCCCCCATTATTCATGCTCTCATGACCTTTATTTGACCAGCTATACTTGTGAAAAATTTGTAAGACGATGTGTTTTGTTTTTCCAGAACTAATATTTACAAGTTGACTCTTTCTAGGAAACTTATAGTCCTTGAATTCTTTAACTAATCCATTGGATGGAAAATTTTGCAAGACTTTTGAACAATATTCAAGTTTTTATATATATAAAGAAACATATATATAGATATATAATACATATGTGTGTGTATATATGTCTCTCTCTATATAATAAAACTATATTCATGCTTCATACTTAGGGTACCTGAAATCATCTCAGTGCATGCTATTTGCTCTTCAGGAAATCTCATTTAGACTTAGAGAAACACTTTCTCATTGATCTACTTTTCATTCAAGAATGATAAGCACACAAAGTTTAAAAATATTTTTTTTTAATTGTGCTTCTATCAAGGATATCAATGTGTAGGACAAGGATTTTGCAATTCTGCACGGATCTACTATTTAAAGATGAAAACTATTTTAAATAATCTAAAAGTAGTACCAGAGAGGAAAAATAGGTCAATACAGAATATTAATTTTACACTCCTGGCTTCTATTGTCAACTGGATAAGCTTTGCTATCACTTCTTTACCTCACCAATTACCTGCCTTTATTGAACCTCATTTTTCTCCTGTTCTAAGAACGAGAGAATGGAAACAGTCCTCATTTCCTTTTCTGCCTCTCGTCCTCAGTACCTGGATACAATCATCATCTTAAATTCAGATGAGCATAAGAAATCTCTTTATTAGTTACATGATTTGGTCTGTTGCAAATTTTTCAATCAATATGAAAATGAAAAAAACATAAGGATCTACTTATTAAAAAATTGCATTTTGTGGAGATACTTGCAAGCAATATTTGCTAGAACTGTTTAGTTGATGTTTATTTTTACTACATTTATTGGCATACATGTACTTACAGAGGGAGAGAGAAAGCATGTTCCCATTGGTATCTAATTTACCCTTTCTTTGTTTTCTTTTTGGTGTTTCTTAATTTTTCTTCAGTTTAAAGAGATTATTTAATAGATCTAATTGATTGATTTAAAAGATTTCCTACCATAAACAAAATAAGCAATCAAAAGGATGATAAAAACCAAGTAATGTTTCTTTTTTTTTTTTCTCTTTTTTTTTCTGTTTCCCCCTTATTTTTTTTTTCTTCCTTTTCTTTTTATTCTCAGAATTAGTAGGGTACTTTTCACTGTCATGCAATTGTTTAAAACCTAGTCTGGGTAGAAAACTGTTATCATGTGAGAACTGCTTGATTTCTCTCACAGTGAGTAACTGAGTTTGAGATCTCAATCCAAAAGCACAGCTCAGACTGAGAGGTGTCTGCAACCACAGCTGAAGTTTTCCTGATGGTTTCACTGAACACTCAAAATAAATTCCCTTCCTATCCCAGCAGCAGTTCTCCAGATGGCTGTTAAGAAATGATTTTCCAATAGGGAGTAAATAAATACACAATAGAATTCTGGAAAGGGATAATAAATAATTCTGCCTGGTCCTTGCACTGTACCTATTTTGAAGATAAATAAAGGTCTGTGGTGTCAAGAGCTGTCAATCTGTCTTTTGTAATGTTATGACTGCAACCTCAGAGACACAGTGCACTTGAAAAGCAGACTTCCCTGAATATGTGTCTATGCCTAAGACACATCTGTTTTCACCAAAATTCATTAGAGAACGTGTTTCACCAGATATCCAAAAATTTAGGGGGACATGCAACAGAAAACCAGCAGAGAGGAGGGGCAGGTTTTAGTACAAATGTTACAATCTGAAACCTCTTTTTTATCTTTAATGGCCCATGTGCCACCACATATACGTGTTATATTTTGCATTTTGCATAAATACCCAGTGAATAGGCTGAGCAATAGGAGCCTCAGTAAAAAAGTTTTGTTTATTAAGCCACTGAGCTGAACATCTGTCTGTTCCTGTGTTACAAAGTGCTCAGCCGTGTATCTGCTTGTCAAATATTGTAGAGAGAAACTCCATAATGTAAAATTAGCAGCTTTGTACCATACACAGCTGGATAACAAAGCTAAAATGAAACAAATTAATCTCAAATTATACTTATTTTACTCTTCTTTCTCTCACTGCCTTTCATCTGTGTTGAATCAGGCTTTCACTGACACAAAGTTTTCCATATGACTGAAAAATTTACAGTTAAAGCACAGGTGGGATATATACAAACAAAATTATAGAGGTATTTTTTTTCCTTATTTTTCTACCTAATGACTTCTCAAAACTTTATATCTAACCATGAAAATGATCACATTTTCTCAGTCTATCTGTTCTTATTTGATGCCACTAAAGTAACTACAAATCCACACATCATTTTACTCCGAGAAACACTACTGAAAAAGGCGAACTGTTCCGTTGCCATGATGGACAGAGCAGACAGTCTGTGCTGCTGTAGATAGTATTAAATGTAAAAATAGTAGCACCACCTATTGGAAAAATGCACAAACTGAGCCATCAAATTTCATGCTAGCATTCATTTTGCTACCAGTTGTAAAGGTTGCAAACTATTGTTTTGAGTTTATTATAATTATTCAGAATGAACATGTTTGTTAATAAGGCTTTTTTATTTCTTTTACAGTACTTCAGTCATAAAGTGCAATAGGACTTAGTTCTAAACTGAGAAAGCAACAAAAATGTAACCTGTAAATTCATAATATCGAGGTACAAATAGTTTGGAATATATCTAAAAGGTCTGAAACCTTTTTATGTTGTAGATTTTGTATATTGACTAATGCTGTGATCTAGAATTTCAGGTCTCTAATTTTTGACAAATCCTTTTTATTTAAATGGACTATAAGGGGAGGCAAAAATTAGTGTGGAGGGAAGGTGGTCTAGCATTGGGGTGAAAAGACAAGATTTTCAAGTATTTGTACTTATCAACATCACTATATAAAATGTGAACTATTAACTGCCCTTGGTTTGCAGTTACCATGATTGTGCTTAATAGAAATTAAAATAAATGGCTTTCAGGCAAAAAATGGAATGTGAAATTAAAATAAAAATATTTACTTTAACTGAACATGAAAGGCTAGGACTTGGGTGAGAAACTTCCATTTTTTTTATCCAGATGGCATTTAGACTGTTAGCTCACTAATTCTTTCACCATGTTTCTGTTTAGTTTTGGTTGCTTGTGTTGAGTTGCTCAGAACAACTCTAGCTTAATTTTAACTTTATAGGACAATTTATTTTGAAGATTTTTATAAAATTACTTCTCTAGTATTGGTACTTCTAGAATCGTTATTATATTTATATTTTAAAAGTGATGATATTTAGCTTTTTAAACATCATTAATGTTTATTTAAAAAATATCTTTCATCCATGAATTAGCATTATCATTGACACTACTATTTTTTAAGTCTTCTCTTTCCCTGCTCCTGCTGTTCATTGTTTCATCATTTCTCCTGAAAAAGAAAATACTGCTGATCAGGGTAATTCACTGTTTTCTCCTTTAGTGCCCAGTTCTTAATTATTTTTTTTTTTTTTAATAGTGGGTTTTCCTTAAAAGCAAAACTTCCCTGTGTCAGGAGTATATTCATTTTCCTGTTATTCTGGTGCTTTTGAAGAGTTTGAACAGTCCTTGTATCTGCAAAGCAGCAGCAGCAGGATGTGTTTCTTACAGAAAATCATGCCAAACCCTGTGATGATTCATCAGAGCTCTGGGGTGAAGACCTCTGCTGGAAAGGGGATATTTGTTGTACTTGTCTCCTGAATCTGAGGATTCATGATTTCATGGTCTCATTTTAGAATCACGACATCATTAGTAATGTTGGAAAAGAACATCAAGTGCAACCTTCCACCAAGTACCACCAAGCCCACTAAAACATCTCACACAGTGCCACATCTACTCATTTTTTGAACACTTCCAGGCATGGTGACTCCAGCACTCCATTTAGATGCCAAGTGGTTGCATCTGCCACCAACACTCAGATCTCCAGCCTTTGCCTGTGATGAGTCCTTCCAGTTAACAAGTGACAGGACAAGAGAAAATGGCAACCCCAAAACACCAGGGGAAGTTTAGATTAGACATTAGGGGTTCTTTCTTTTTCTTTTTCTTTTCTTTTTTTTTTTTTTTTTTTCACAGAAAGGGCTTTAAAATATGGGGAAAGCCTGCCTAGAGAAGTCTATAATCACCACCCCTGGAAACGTTAAAAAAATTGTGGATATGGCACTTAAGGACATACTTGTGGTAGTGCTTAGTTGATAGTTGGATTTAATGGTCTTTTCCAACCTTATCAATTCTATGTTTCTATGATTTTACTAGCAGCAAGGCCAGCAAGAGCAGTATATCTCTTGGTCTTCTCTGCAAAGTCTCTTTTCTAATCTGAACTGCAATAACCAGAGTGATTAAGATTGCATTTACCACCTTCTTATGGCTAAGTTTTATGTTTTCTTAGCAGCAGGCATTTCTTCGTAGTATTTTCTATATGACAGATTTTTTTATTCGGTATAAGGAACAATTCAATTTATTTTTTATAGACAAGAATGCATTACCTTAATAATTTACGTAGGCTTCCTTGGCTTCATGACACTGTTTTCAAGAATGCAAATAGAGCCAGCCACACTGCAGCTGCAGGCTTGTAAATACTTGCCTAACAAAGCAGCTCTGCTCCAGCCAAAGAATCATGGGGAAGATGACTCTGTAGCCTGAGCTACAAATGGAATTCATTATACACAATGAAAACTAGCCAAACAGACTGCACCATTTCCTTGGGCCCTCTGAAGACATGTCACATGCTATATATCACCCTGGGCTGAGTCAGTGTGTTGTGTTGCTCTGTGATGTTATATATGTGTTTGGTAGTGTTTCTCCATAGCTATCCCCATGGAACAAGAGAACAGAGTGTTGGAAATCTGTTAAGGATTTAGAGATGTCTGTCTGATGGACATCTTGTGGCAGAAGACTGTGGCTATGTGGCTGCCCTCATGTCATGGGACAGAGGATGATGGCCTCACTTTGTCAGACCCCTCTCAACATTACATCCAAACCTCCCAGAAGCTCCCCTGCAGTGGGTGGAAGATATTACAGCTGGATCAACAGAAAGAGATAAACATCTTGCCCAAGATCACAGAAATTACTTAGTGCAAGACCAGGTACAGAATCAAGCATTTTTGACTGCTCTAAATTTGTTTTAATCAAAAATCACAATATGTCATGAATGAGTGATTATTATGCCTGCATCCATAGCTCCCCAGTATTTGGGGTCTCAGAAATGCATTGCAGGTTTCATTCCTCTCACAATTACATCAGTTTTAAACGTGTCACAACTGTCGTCACTGGAATTACTCTTAACTTGCCCCTCTGTAGCTAAGAAGAAAAACCAAGATTTATATGCCATCTAGGTAGATATATACTCTGGTACTACAAGTGTATTTAACTTCTGACTAATAAACAAAAGCAGATTGTGGATTGAAATGAATTATAGCAGGGGACAAATGATTTATCATTAGAGAGAAAATTTATCATGACAAGAAGTCTCATATAGATTATTCTTGTGTGAGTTTCAGGTAGCTGTGCATTTTTTAAATCACTACCAAGTCATTCAAAATTAGTAAGCCTAACATAAAAAGCTATCACATTGCATTTCTAGGGGATAATATTTGTAGGTTATACTGCTGGTATGCACTTCAAACCATAGCCTGATGTAGTGAATTATGTACATTTCTTGAACTCAAGGAGTACATGACTTGTTAGACTACAAATTGCAGTGGATATGATACTCTGAAAAGTGACAGCATTTGGCTACCAATAGATTGCATCCTCTACATTCACATTATTGAGTGATTACTGATTAGTGGAAGAAATGGAAATCTTTCACCAAAAAATTGGAGGCAGCCCTTCCTGAAATATGTGGGAGGAAAACCTTGATCTGTGAATCTCAGGAGTTATACAAGTTTAAAATTTAAATGATAGCTAAAGTGATAAATTACCGTAATCATCCTACCTCTATAATTTCATTTTTTACTTGGTAGCTTATAGAGCTGGCTGGATAACTTTTTCTAATAATGTTTGCAGTGAGTTTTACTCACACTTTTCATTAATTTATGGGCTTCAAGGCTATGTAAGTCTCTTCCTACTGCATAGTTGCTATTCCCATACCTGCTTTTCCATTGAACAGTAGTAGCACCCACTTCCTAAACTGTTTCCTAGCAAACCTAAACTACCCTTAACAGTGTTTGCTGTGCACACAAATAACAAAAGGAGGACTTTTATATAAAAATATAGATACTGTTTTTTTTAACATGGGACAACCATCACTGTGACTGAGAGAAATAAAAGAGAAGATAGCTGTAACAGATAAATCTAGCACAAATACTGTCTGGGAGAAAAGAAAGCATTTTAAAACACCGGGATCCTGCTTTGCCTGAGGAAGACACTGATAACCTTGACAGCCACCTTTTGCTCATTTACATTCTTCAAGTCATGCAGGGCAGAAACCAAAGCACAGGTGAATCTGTAATTTAAACAATTTAGTAAGAAGAATATTTTAAACCACGCTACACTAAAGAACTCCCCACTTCACATACAACAGGTACAGGATCCACAGGGAGACAGAAAGAAACAGGCAACTCACTTGCACTTTCTCAGCAGATCCACATGGCCAGAAGCCTCCATGTAGGGAGGCAGACCTGGCTCCAGCATCAGCCCTGGTCAGAGCTGACACAGGTGTCGTGGGCCACGCCCTTTGTGACACACGGATGGAGCAGAGCACACTGCTGCTCCTCCCTCAGCTTCCAACCTCAGGCACCGTTGATTTATGTCACTTTGCCACTTCTGTGTCCCTCTCTAGGAGTTCTTAAGGTGTTGGCTGTGTCCAAGCAACTGTTCACACAGCCACTTGGGGGCTTTTCCTCCATAAACTTATCTCAAGGAAGCCACTTAGCTTTCTGGCCTCCATGGCACCTAGCAGCAAGGGATCCCCCATTTTAGTGCTGTGTTCACCCAAGATCTTTCATTCCCCAGACACCACCAACAGCCCAGTCTGAGACAGCTTTGTTCTGCCATCACACACAACTACAGCTCACCCTGATGGTGACACAAACAACAAACAGTCTTCCCAGAATTTCAGGGACCTGGCTTAGCTCAAAAATGATACAGCCAGAGATCCAGACCTCCTACAGAGATGAATATGCCACCCGATGTGTCATGAATTCTTTGGAGACTGCTTATGGATTGCAGGCACTTACTGATTATAAATGTTGTGCCACTTTTCTCTGCATCCTATTGATGGGGGCGATGAAGAAAATGAATATCATCCTAACATTTCAAGAGAAGGCTGCTAAATTCCCTCTGATCAGATGGTAGTGACTCTTCTGACTAGGCCAGGGGATATCAAGTTAAATTATTCTTCATTTTATAATAACTAAACATAAAATAAAGATTTTGAAAATACATTTCTCTAAGAAAATATGTTGGATGGCTAAGAGAACAGGATGCAGAGATGAAAGATTATTTAAAATATAGGTTAGAATAGTTCTTTTTCTTCCTTGAAGCAAATGCAAATTAAAATAATCAAAGCCGTGGATCGGGATAACTTGATTTTTACTAAAGGAAGATTTCAGGAATGCCTTTGTTTCTAATACAGTTCTGTCCCAGTGCCTGTGCTCTCCACTCAGAGCAGTTTGGGTTTCTGAGCTCTATTCCTTTGTGGTCAGGGTGGTGCTTTAAGTGTTTTCCGGACATTCTCTCTCCCTTCATTTTCATCTCTCCCATTCTGTCTCTTACATTTCATTGTAGGGGATGCCCTGTGTTCTACTGTCATTTCTCAGGAATTCTGCACAAATTGATACAATTGGCAGCCATTACCTATATATTCCCCTTAATTGAAAACCATTTGGAGCTCACAGCAAAGTAGTAATACCCAGCTTTCTCTTGTCTAGTTAAGGCCTTTGCTTCCAAACTTAAAAAGCAGCTCCACAAGGCAGGCAAGGTCAAGAAGAAAACTGATCTAATTATCCCATAAATCTTCAAATAACAAGAACTATCAGGCTCTGTATATATAAAACATAGAACTGACCAAAAGACTTTAACAGTATGGGATCTTGCTTGGTAAAGGATTTCAAGAGACTGTGGTTGGAATTAATTTATTTAGGGCAAGGAAATGAATCACAAAATACAGTCAATGCTACCATACTGTGAAAATCCAGCACACAGGCACTACTTCTCCTGGCTGTCTTTTAGATCCCCTTGCATTTATTTTAACTAGTTGGACAAACCTTCAGACTTAAACTTTCTAGCAGTTGAGGGTTTTTCAAGGTGAGGGGTGAGGAGAAACAGGTTAAATTAAAGCAATGCAGACATCTTGTTCTGAACATGAGACCGAATTCAGCATACCATAGATAGTAATAAGCAGGTTAATTTCAATTAGGTGTGTCACAGATTTAAGGCTGTAAAGGCAATTTGGGTGACATTTCCAGGCTGAGGGGTTTTCAAAATGAGCAGCCTTCTGCTGTTTCAGATAAGGGAAAATCATAAAACTTATGTTTAAAAATGTTTGGCTATAACAAACTGAAGTAAAACAGCTAAATTAGATTAAATATCTGTCGACAGTGAGTGCATACACATGCCCCTCCACACAAACAGGGCATCTGTCACTACTGAGAGAACTTCATTGCCTTTTCCCACCCAACTT
>JACBWW010000034.1:688700-706070 GCA_020086605.1 Lanius collurio | reverse complement strand
TTTTTTTAATTATTATTTTTATTATGATAAATATTGAACTGGTATATTTTAGGGGCTGCTACCTACAATGCAGCTCCCTTAATCTCTTTCAGATGGTTACCAATACATTAGCAGCCACTATTAGTAAGGAAATATTCCTAGGATTTTTTGTCACTTGCAGGGGCTTTTGTCAGAAAGGCAGCTCTAAATCAATGTGCACTACGTAGTCCTATTTCTAAGTGCCTCGTGCCTCTTCCCAGCACAGAGAATAGGAAGGAGGGGGCAGACAAAAGTGACGTTAGTTACCTTGGCATCTCCAGTACTTCCCAGAAATTTAGTCATCCCCAGCTTGGCCCCAGTGCTATTCTGAGCTAAAGGCATAAGGCACACGGCAGCTGAGCTGAAATGCATTCAGCCAAAGCACCCCCCTCCCTCTCTGACCTGGGATATGGCTGAACATGGGCAGGTGCAAAAAGACCAGTGCACTGTGGTCATTTATCTTGTAGAGTCATAGATTTGGAATACGTGATAGAGCCACATATAAATACTCCTACCTTGTCTTCCCTCTTTTTGGCTTTTTAACAGTGTTTATGGACCACAGCCATCCAAAGACAAGGTAAAAAAAGTTGCTTTTCTGAATTGCAGATGATTGATTTTTTCAGTTTTCTACAGAAACTTTCTGTGAGATTCAGGCATATAAGTACCCAGAATATTCCTTTAGAAGCTCCAGGAAATCTCCCCAGGAATGGTGCTGTGGATAAAGGAAAGAACATAAAGCTGTTTTGAATGAAACAAATCAGGCTCAGTGATGTGGTAACTTCTCACTAAACATGTTTCTGATTGCTTATGACCCTCTCTGCTCTGCAAAGTTGCCTTGCACCATCATTTCAAATTATTTGGAGTATTTCTATTATTATCAATTGAGGTGCCACGAAGGAACTGCACAGACATTGCTGCAAAAAGCTTTACACAGAAGGCACAAGCCACTGCCAGTGAGAAACAAAGGGTCTTTCTTGCAAGTGCAGTGAAGCTCTGAGTTTTGTATTTTCTCCAGCACAGGCCAGAGTTCCCAGTTCTTTAGGATCCTGGTGAGAAAACCTCAGCCAGAGAGGGCAGCAGAATCCCACTGCCTGCCCTCGGGTATTCAGGGGGGGCTCTGTGCTTACCAACCCCTTTGCCCAGAGCAGAGCAGCGCCCAGGCACGCTGGCATGTGAGGCATTGCAGCTTCCCCAGCTTGTGCCTCGTTCCTACCCACCCCAGACACCCACTGAGATGACATGCCAGCACCACACACCCGCTGATGTCACCTGTCACCATCACACACCCGCTGATGTCAGTCACCAGCACGGCACAGTCAGCAGCAGAGCTGAGAAACTGAGCTGAGCAGTCTCGGAGCAGCCCAAGACAAGGGATGTCCAGCCATCCAATTTATTCCTGACACCAAAGACTATCCAAACTACCCATAGGCTTTGTTCTGCCAAACTGTAAAATCTAGAATAGTCACATTGCAAATCTGGAAACTTCATCTAGCAAGAAATGGTGATTATTACTGTTTTTATTGTACTCTTCCAGTCCATAATACAAAATTATTTTCTTCTCGGCTGCTTTCCTAGATAGGACTCATTATATTTAAATGACTACCCTGTGACTAGCCAAACATTCATGATTGTGAAGATGAAAAGTACAGTTTAGATTGTGGCAGTTACAACCAGTTATTAAAAAGTATACCTTCCTTGCAAAAGTTTATTGTGATGCTCAGGAAAGTGGCTTTTTTACCTAGTGGCAAAAATTCACAAAGCAGTAAACAACACCTGACTTTAAGTTTGTGTAATGTCCAAAAAGCTACCATTAGGTGTCATTTATTATATTATTTATGCTTTGTTTCAGATGCTTGTGTTTGTGTATATGTTATTTATTACTTTTAATATGAATGCCTGGCATTTCAATGGGACATGCTGACAGACTACTCATGTCTCTGGAAAGTTAACATTACACAAATCAAGTAAGCTTTACAAGAACTTCATTTTATAAGTGTAAGCAAGTTCTAAAATGTCAAAATATCTCATTTCATCATTCTGGGAACCAAATGCTTTCCGTTTTAATTTTCTTTTAAAATTTATATTTTCAAGTTTTAGAGCATTATATAAGTTTTCCAATAAAAGATATTAAAGAATTAAGATGTTTCAGTCAATAGTTATCTATTATTTTGTCTTATGCAGACTATATAATTTTAGTTCTTTGTTTCCTTTGAGACAGAAGATGAACTCCAAGAGCCTGTCATGCCTTCACAGCCCTGATGATTTTATTTGCTTTAAAATTAACCCTTGCAATATGGGAGATAGATCTAAGGGCAAGCAGGCTAGGAAGGAGTAGTTGAATGTTACAGTCAGATAAACTTTAACCCATGGCAGATTTTCATGCTGGCTTTGCACCTAATACTCCTGAGCATCTTACAGCTGAAATACAAAGTAGTCTGTGGTGCTGTAAGGCTTTAATACTTTTAAAGACACTTTGAGTGTCAAGGTGGTCCTCTGGACTTAAAGCTTTGTTGTTTACTATACCCAGACTGCCTGGGTGTCATCTAATGACATTATCCTGTAAGTCACCTAATTCCTGACCTGCTGTTAAAGTCAGAAACCCCCGGATTATCCCCATCCACCTCCCCACCTGAAGCAGCCTTGCTTCAACAGTGAGTCCTATCCCTCCCCAAACCGTGCTCCAGACCCCAAAATATACTCACACCCTGCAGCTCCTCAGCATCTCTGAAACACAGGAGCATGGAAACATGAACCCAAGCAGTGCATCCAAGCTGCCAAACCCACTTGGATTCCCCATTGCTGCCCCAGTGTGATACCCAGGCACAGATCAGCAGTGCTGGCTTCCCATCCCCAGTGCAGAGCTGCACCCTGCTAAGGATCCCAGTGCCCAAGCAGCAGAAAGAAGGACCTTGAGGCACTGAACAGAGTGTAGGAAATTGCACAGGCAGCCAAAGAGCCCAAGGTGAAAAGTGAGGACAAATGGAACTTCCATTAACCACGTTCACTTGTCATCAACACAAAATTCACTCCTGGAAGCTAACAGTGAGCAGGGCTTGGGGTCAGGAATTGGACCCTGTGCTTTATAAATGGCTCTGGTGGCTGGCTTTACTGTGCAGCTGCCTGCCAGGGGCAGGGAGAGGTTATTTAACCAACCAACCAGCAAACAAACAAAAACCAAAAAAAAAAAAGGAACAAGAAAATGGGATTTTCCAGACTAACCTTTACTTTTAAACCTTGAGCATATGCAAAACCATTCCTCTTTTGGGTTCCTACCTCTGGAGCAATGGTGTTCTCACTTGGATATGCTAAAATTGAAATAGAAGCAACATCAAAGAGTTAATGCCACTGTTCCTGACTCTATCATAAGACAGATTTGTTCCTTCCTCTTCCCAAGGGAATTTTTCAGTCTTCTGCCATTTCAATCAGCAACAAGGTTCCCAATACCTCTCATGGCATGGGACTGGGACACCACAGCACAGCAAAAAAGAGGTCAATCACAGCTGCACATTTGAGTCTTTACAGGCATTGTAAAATGAAATTCATAAGCACGATTTTCTAAATATTTCTAATAGATTGGTCTCAGCTACAGTACAAATAAATCTCTTCACTTTCTACTTGCCCAGTACCACCTCCCAAACCTGTATGAGGTTTTTGTCTCAGATGCTACATTTTAAAATTTTGAAATGGGTTTTTTGAATAGTCCCAAAGGTTTCTGCTAGGTGTTAAAATCTCATTGAAATTCAGTCAAAGATAAGTGCCTGACCCCATTAGAGCACTTGAAAATTGTGACATATACTCAAAGGCACAGACAAGTTTGTATCCTGTGGTTTTTTTTCTTAATTCAAGGAACAATGAATAGCACCCAAAAGTGCCATATTTTGTTTGGGGCTTTTTTTTTTTTTTTTAAATACAAACAGTAATAATTTCTTACAGATCCAGGGCTGGCTGATCTCAGATTTATCAGAGGGAGTTCATCTCAGAGCTGCACAGGGACATTGAGATGGAAGATCGTGCAGTTAGAACAGCAGCCCCAAGAGAACTCGATTTCCTGTTGTACAGATGGCTTTCTGTATTATACTAAAGAGAGACATTTAGGCTCATATCTTTAAAGGTTCTTCAGTACCTAACTTTCATTGAAACAGATGACTAAATGCTTTTGAAGGATTGGACTACAGACTCTCAGATTCCCATATGAATTAAGGTCCCTAACAAGGAGCTTAGGTAGCATTGGGCAAACTAACTCCAGGATTCCAATTCTCAAAATTCTGCAAAATCCATTTAAGTTTCCATCTCTGGATGCCTATATGCTTTCATTTCAGAGTTCTTTCTTGGGCAGCAAATGTTTGCTTCCATCTGTGTTGAGAATTGTCTCCATGTAGTTAAAGAAGGAAAATACTTGTGGTTGTTTTCTAAAAGGAGAAATGTTCCTGCCATCTCAGAGTTACTTAACAGTCAGGAGTGAATTACATCAGAAAAAGCAGTCATGGGTTATTTACATACAAAAATATATCTGAAGGAGGAAGCTGTAGAAATGCCCTAGTTTTAAAATGGTAGCTCAGGTGCCAGCATGCCAAAGATAGATTCAATGGTTTCTTCAGCCTGAAAGAGTTTGAATCTGAATCTCAGGAGAATCCTACAGCTCCCCTGATGTAAAGGAAAGACAGGGTGAAGGGAGTGTCGCTAGTTTCCAAATTTGATTTTTTTAAAAAAACAGGGTTTTTTTTTGCTCCAGACACAAAGTAAAATTCTTAATTGCATTGATTAGAGCATGTGGCACAAGACATACTTCTGCTTCTAATCTTGCCTCCACAGAAAAGACACTTAATTATTTTGCATTAATACATTATTTCACATCCAGTATTTAAGTAGCCCTTCAAGTTTTTGGTTTTGCAAAGGAGCAGTTCCCAGCTTTATCTTCTGATGAAAGAACTTGTAAACTAACCATCAGTGCTGATTAACAGAGCTGCCCCTCTCAGATCCCTCCCATTCTTTTCCCTACCGTGGGTACAGCTCCTTCTAGTGAGTCAGATTTGTTTGTCGGGAAGCTTAACATGCAGCTCTCTACCATTAACACTCTCTTACAGAGTTATTCAGATATTCCTTCTGTAACCTAACTCCTGATGTGCTGACAGGGAATGGGTTATGCCCACGTTACACATGACACAATGTATGGTGACATGTTTCCAACTAGGTTCTTATTGTGCTGAACATGCTCAAGTCCTTTCCAAGTTAAAAGTGACTAACACATGTGAAGTGAAATTAAAGACGTGTTTTTGTTTTTGTTTGATTTGATGTCTTGATATTTTTTTTTGCTTATACCAAAACATCTGTGGTTTTAAAAGCCATTTTCATTTAAAACACTTCCTTTTAGTATAAAAAATGAATATGTAATTTGCTCAAATCCTCCAGCCAACTAAGAATCTCTCTCAAGAGTTAATTACAACAACTTAAGATTAAATATATTCTTTACTCATTGCTTATTTAATTTGTTCAAGACTTTATACTGCAGTACTTCCTGCTTCCCTCTTTAGTCTGAATCATTTTACATTTTTCCTTAGCATTTCTATTTTAAGTGTAGGACTGTACCATTTCAAGTGAATGAGCATCTTTGTTCTGTAAGGTTTGATAAATGAGAACATTAGATATACCCAACAGCCTAATGAAGTTCCTCACCTTGGTTTGGATGCTGCAAATTTTTTATTTGATTATTTGGAGAAAAAACTCATCTTTGATAATGGTGCTAAACAATGCGTGGCTTCATTGATGTTTAATAGATAACAGACTTAAAACAACACTGTTGGAGTTTATCTTTTGTGCTCAACAGCTGTGCAGTTTATAAAAAACAGAAGCACAATGCTGTATTGTATACTTGAATTACACACTTAGTTTAAGGGATAAGAATCCCAGCAGCAGATGGCATTCCAGGCTGTCATAGCAGGGGAAAGAAAAAAAAAAAAATAAAGCAGGCCAATAGTCTGCCTTGATATTATAAATCAACAGACTGGTTACTGCTGAACACATGAAGATTAATACATCAAAATCTGTGGGTTATTTCTGACAAATGAAAGTAGGGAACACCTCGGTGTGGACAATGTCAAGACAAAACTGTGCTTCAGACTCTAAAGCAAGTAGACAGAGAAGCCCTTATTAATTGAAGTTTCCCTCGTATATCTCATTAAGTGAAATTAGGTTCTTGAACTGCATTTTGGGGGAGAAACCTGAGGACAGATTCTCCACTCCCATGAAAGTCCAGCTGTTGCAGTCTGACAAGGTATGGGAATCACAACTCCCAGGCTCATCACCCCAGAGAGGAGCTTCACAGCTTGACAGTGACACTGCTACAGTGGATCAGGGAACCATGAAAGTTCATATATCCAGTGTAATCACGTCTCATTCCAGGGAAGAGCCCCTCCCAGCCTAGTTTCAACCTCACAACAGACTCAGATTAGCTGAGGGGTTTAAATCCCTGGTCAACAAATAAAGGCATATGGTATGAGAAATCTTCCTTCGAGCTGGAAAGATTAAATCAGCTGAAACAAGTGTAGTTAAGAATTCAGGGCTGGCAGTTATGTGTTTGCTCTCTGTGAGAGAAACTGTACTGAGGATTTGGACAGTGACTGCTAAAGTGTTGTATGAAAGCCACTTCAAAAGTAAAGGCATCTCCAGCACTATAATCACCAACATGACACAAGAACTCAGACAAACACACAATTAAACATTAAACTAATTACTTACCACAGTTTGTCTGCAGCCTTCATGCATGGGATTTTGAAGAATAAGTCTCAATAAACCTTGCCTTGGCAACCAGGACACAGCTGCCAAGAACAGGGCTCCCCAAAAATTAGCTGTTTGTCATCAATTGTATAATAAGACAAAAGAATTCACAGTTAATTCAGGCATGACAGAAGCAAACATTATCAACAGATCAGAACACAAAATAAATTCTTATGTGATGAAAAAAAACAAACAAAAAATAGAAACATATAAAAGAATTGATGGAAAACCACAAAAATTTATTGATTGCCTGAATCCCAGTCTTGAGCCTCATGCAGCGCTCTGATATTTTAAAAAGCTCCTATGAGTTTTCAGGGCAATCCTCAGTCATGTCTTTTTTTAGATTTGCTTATTTCTATAGGCTGTTAAATGCTGAAAAAAATCCTTTTTTCAGCTTGAAAAGACAATGTATTCCTATGGTTTCACTTCGGCATAAAATGATATCCTTTTTCTCTTTCTTTTGTTTTTCACTTGCATTTATCATGTTGTCTTTAACTGGTTCTGCACTGTCTTTGCTGTCCTCATTACAGTAACTGCAGCATAATTACATCTATAATTCACAGGTTGTAATTGCAATATTGTAGTATAAAAGGATTATAAAATATCAAAGAAGATTTATAAAACAGATGTTAGAGTGCACAGTATAACACACCTCCTATATAAAAAATGTATATCTCTTAGACTGTCCTTTTCAAAAACAGGTGTCATGTCCTTTTTGTCATGGGAATATTAATCCAGTGAGGATTTTCTTTTGGCTTTCATTCTATAGAGTACCAAAATTTAAAAACAAAATGGTATTTGAACATTTTTAGTTGTTTCATCATTGTATCTTAAGGAAAACAATTTATCCTTTTTTTCAGATCTTCTAGACTTTGGAGTCTGTGATGAGAAAGTCTGTGATAAGGAAAATAATTTTTACAGTAAAAAATGAGAAGCTTCCACTGATTATGAACACTGTGAGTTCACACAATAGGTCTCATCTGGCAAGACACAAATTTTCTATATATATTATTATTATTATTATTACTGTATAATGTTTGTACCATTCCCAGATATTCAGTGGACATCTAAATTAGTTTTCAATATTCTTAAGTTGAACATTTCAGGCCATCGTTATTGACATCAGCATAACTTTTTCATATTTTTTCAAGAGAATATCTCCTCTAAAATGGAGACAATATATTTTGGTCCTGTTTATCATGATCTGAGTAGACTAATGGCTACTTATGCATTCTGTCTGAATGACTCTATAATTCAGAAAAAAAAAAAAAACAACAGAACAGGATCAAATAAAATGAACTAGAAAAAATAAAGCCACTTTTTTTGTTCAATTTGTGGTATCATAATTTTCACAGGCCAACTAAACAGTATCTTCTGCAGCTTTGAAATGTCACAGTTTTTTGTATATTTTAACATATTTTCAGGTATTTTTGGTCACTGAAAATTAACAGAAATAGCTATCTTCACACTTACTAAAATATTTTATATATGTCATTTGCACTAAAAGAGACTGCAGAGCAGCTAATATTTTTGTTTCTTTATTTTTTCAACACAGGTCAGAATATGGAAGAATTTCTCGTGACTTCTACATTCCTGTGATTATTACAACAATACATGTAGAGCACAGATGTGGCTGATTCCTCAGATGCATTGGAGTTAGACACATCCATCAGGGAAATCACATCACACTCCATAGTGGAGGTGAAATAAAAACCATCCATTTAGAAGAGTTGATTGAACTAGGGATCCTCTGCTCTAACAGAGAAATAACTGCTGGCAAAATAGGCAAGACTGCTCTTCACTAATATAGAAAAATTACTAGAGCACACACAGTACCTATTTTAAGAGGAATCAAGGCTGAAATCATCCAAATGGAGCTTAACGGTAATAAATGTAGAGAAATCTTGTGAACATCCCCAAATCAAGTGTCTCAAAACCCACAAAATTCAAATATAAAGGCACTTTAAAAATTACAGTAAGAAATACACAATTAATTCTTCTGAACTTCAGTTTATGATAGACAATATCAAAACTTATTAGACTAAATACATAATTCAAGTTTCTTTACTGGGCTACATAAATTTCCTTCTCTTCTTTCTGTATTGTTTACTAGACATCATATTAAAGATCAGTTATATGAAGTGATCTTTTAAATAATTATTCTAGAGTATCAAAATTCATTAATTATGCACCTTAAAAAACAATGTTTTGATTAACAGTTGGAGAGTATTGAATAAGAGCATAGACAATGTTCTTTTATATGTTTTAAATTGATGATGATTACAATACATGTTAAACAAATATTATATGTTAATAATATAATCATTCCAATAACCAGTATTCCTGTTTCAAATTATGCTATACAAAAGACTGAAAAAACTACCAGACATGCTTTTTTTCTCTAGGAAATCTGTTCTACAGTGAGAAACTTAAAGAAAAAATAATTACTTCATTTATTGAAAAAGTGATTCTAAATATATGCAAGAAAATAGAATTTTAATAAAGGAATTTTGATGCAGACACTGGTACAATGTGACACTGCAGTGTCTTGCTACTGAGAGTGGATACATTCAGAAATCAGGTGAAAATATTTAATAATGCTGATATTGGACCAAGTTATCTATTGAAGCAGTCAATTCTCTGTTGCAGAAAGTATTTAAAATAATATTAGCTATCTTATTAAACAATATCTTCTAGCTCAACAAGAAGTTGTGGACTTGATTTGAAATCAGCTAATAAAATTACATGTCATCAGCTATGCCATGATCCCTGAGAATTATAATATTGATTTCCTTTAGTCTTCAAAGTTCAAGGGAAAAAAAATCACATCTACAACACCATTGAAACTTTTACAAGAAAAGAGAAAAGTCATTTTCATTTGTCCATGGCCATCTCTATTATGCCAGCTTTCAGTGTAGAAATTTTTCATTTCCCTGTGTTTATTTTAGGAGGAATCATCCTTTACAATAGTCATTGAGAGCACATACAGATTTCTGTTGATTTCAGGGAATTATGGTCTGAAATATGCTGCAGTGCTCATCCTGAGTGCTGTCCTCCTATGTAAATCATCCCCATTGATCAATGGGATCAATTTCAAGAGAAGATATCAATCAACAGGGGCTGGAGTGGAAGAATAAAACCCTCTATGATAGCTTTCCCTCAGATTTGCCTTCAATTACTTTCTTCCCCCTAAACATACAGGCATTTACTAAAAGTGAAAAAGAACATACTTTGAAATTTAAATTTTCCTACCAGTATCGAAATGCCTACTTTCTGAAGTTGGAGAGGCACATTGCAATGTTGTTTGTAACCACTTTGTTACAAAAGAGACAATTTATTTGTATAATTAATCAGCTGAAATATCCCCAAGGGTTTCTTTTTTTCCCCAGGAAGACACCTTTGTTGTTTAGAAGTAATGAAAACATTTCATCAAGGCTTTCTAGTGTGATTGATAGTCTTTGCTGAATTTTGTTGAAGGCTTTCTGTCTGAATGATGCTTTGAGCTCTTTATTCACTTTCATGGGATCTGGAATATTGTTTTAATGCTCTACTAGTAACAGGTGTTTCCCCTACAGGAAACCATTAGGTCCATATTTTTAAACAATACAAATCTAATTTTTATTTCAGGCTTGAAAGTTTTCTGTTTTCCTTTTCAGGATAGATTAAACCTTTAATAAGTCACAAATAAAATTCAGATCATCATACAGGCAACTAAATGAACACCGAAGGCTTCATTCAGTAAACAGGCTTCTAAGGATATTCCTAAACAAATGAACTTCCACAAAGAAATCTGCTGATTATTTGTAACTCTTCTTGAAAATGTATATGGAAAGAAGTGGGTGTTTTTTTTCTTGAATGCCCAAACTGGATGAGAACACAGATGAACAGCTGTTTAATGGTTTCATAATCAGTCTGAGAACATGAGAAGAAACTGAATAAAATGAAATTATTTTGTACTACATGGCTACTCTTTGAAGCTACTCACAGGCTAGTTTTAACCTAGAGGCTACACAAGACAGAAAAAAAAAAGACAAAAGTAATTTCTGTGATTATATGATAATAAATCCAGCACTGACTAGTCAGTAGTGATGCAAATACCCCTCTGAAAAGGTAGCTTTACCCCTATGATAACTCAGAGGACATGTGACTTGTAATAAAATCTATGGAGAAGGGGATTTAGCAGAAAAGTCACTTTTTGAAGCCCCCAAAAACATCAAATAGACATTAGCAAAACTCAGTAGAGAAAAAATACCTGAAATGCACACAGGAGAAAGAAATTTATAATATATTTATTATGTATTAGAATACATATAAATATAGACAAATATAAATTTCAAGACCAAGTTGGATGTGGCCTGTAGGAACTTAGTCTAGTGAGTGGCATCCCTGCTCATGGTGGGTGGTTTGGAACTAAATGATCTTCAAGGTCCCTTCCAACTCAGACTTTTCTATGATTTTATGAAATACATGTTTGTGTGTGTGTGTGTGAATACATATGTATGTACAGGTTACTGGAAACTAACAGAAAAAAGAATAGAATTAGTCATGTGAGGATATAATTTCTATTGCGTGTGTTATTACTGATGGGGTCATGTGCAACACATTTAAGACAGAAAGTTGATTTGGCTGTTGAAATTTCTGGGCATTTTGGATTATCTTGGATTTTTACAGCTTGTCAGCATATCCAAGGCTGATTTGGCCAGTGTGGCTGCCTCATTGACTCTTCTGTATTCACTGTATCCCAAATGCAGCTATTTAGCTAACAGTGGAATGGAAAATCCTGTGGTAGTCACGGGATCATGTGCAGATTTGTCACCAGTTAAGGCCCAAAGATGGTTAAAAAAGACAAGTACCGTTTAAGTTTTAAAATGTTTGCTTGATGAAGCACAAATAACCATCTAAAGTGAAAATTCAGGTATGTACAAATATATTCATTATCGACCTCTTAAGAGAAATTCATCATACATGAGAAGTAAAAACATTAGAAAAAATAGAGGAAGATACCTTTAATCAATTTTTAATATATATTGCTGTATAAAGCCATGAAAAACAGGGCTGAAAAGGTAAGAACAGAATTCTAAACACTCGATACAAATGACACTTTTAAATCTAGGGAGATTTAAACAAACTAATTATTCCCAGCAGAGGGGATATTGTCTCACACAATGTTGATGTTAGATAAAAGCCTAATCCCTTTCCTTCTACCTGTTAATCTGCTCATTTAAGACTGTTTGTTAAAATAATGTACCACTTTCCATACAATCCAGGAACTATTAAATGCAATAGTCAGAATAGATACATACATGAAAAATTGTAGTTTTTATAATCACAGTTTCATAGCATTGAAGTTTGGATTTTGCAGAGTGATAAGTGGTCCTGGCAGCAGTGACATTGTTAGTGGATTTTTTTTCTTCATGTTTCATCAAAGATGCAAAATGCTGTCAAACAATTATTCAGTTGCCATATAAGTGATGTTTATCTGAGATCTTGCTCATACAATTAGAAAGAATGCAAATAGGTTGTCACTAAAACTGCACTAGTAGACAGGGCTGGGGAAGACAAATTATGCACATAACTAATTTATAAAGGCCTTGTATACAAAAAAAGGGTTGTCTGAGCCCTTTATTGATTAAATTATTTAACTAGAAAGAACTTTATTTAGCTTTATAAAAAGTACTAATCTACTTTTTTGGTTAAAAAATAATAAATGTAAAAATGTGAATCGTCCTGAAAATTCCAAGCAACTTTGTTTCATCTGTTTTGGAAAAAAATTAGCAAATAAATTATATTTTGTGTATTTTTATATATAGGCATTTACTTATCAAAATTTTTGCCCTGAAAATTATTTCCTTCTTTTCTGAAGATGTTCTTTTTGCTTCCTTCATGTTAAAATGACATTGGGACAAGGAGAAGAGGGTTTGCTGAAGTAGGGAAAATGTTAATGATATCAAAGCAGGCTTTTAAATCAACTTTTCCCTTTTCTCTCTTTTAAGAGGGACTCATTCCTATATCTTTAAAGAATGCATTTTTATCCCAGATCTAATAGTAGAACAGCTTTCAGTCACCCTTGGACTTGAAACAGAAGATGGTATTTACTGGAATGACTCCCCAAACTCAGACGTAGAGGACCAGGACCAGCTCCAGAGAGGTGTCTCAGTTTACCAAGTTGTTGACACGTGGTTCTTTACAGCCATCACAACAACAAATCCCCACAATTTACTTGCAGAGGGAGCTCTGCTAACCTTCCCTTGCCTTGCATTTCCTTACATGCCCATGCCCCCCACCATGCTTATGTGCTTCCTTTCATTCCTTGTATTGCCAGGCCCACACTTTGTTGGCATTTCCTTGCCATTCCTACCCAGCCTTGCATTTCCTTACCGTTCCTGACTGTCCCTTCCTTTGCCTTCCTGATCCATCCGTGTCCTTCCCTTGCCCGTCCTGCCACTCCAGTGCCTTGCATTGCTCACGGATGCCCCACCTTGACTTCTGTACCTCTTTTTGCGTGGCCTTGCTGTGTTTTCCTCTTACAAGCCAGGTAGTGGACAGAGAGTCCTCTGTCTGTATGGAGTCCATGTGTAAATCCACTAGCTTGCATTTTGCTAAGTAAATGTCATTAACTATTTAAACTGCTTACACTAGCAATGATTTTGGCTTGATTAGGAATGCTCTTCCATTAGCAGGGCTGTGTACAAAGAGTCTGCTCAGCCTGACTGCTTCTATTTGCAGCATGAACCCATCCTGCTAAAAAAGGACTTCTGGTTCAAAAAGCAAATGTTGAGTAAAAAAAAAATCATTTCCATGAGGGAATAATCTCAAGATACATCCTAATTTTCTATATATAAAACTGATCTTTTTAAAATTGAATGCTATGTCAACACACATGCATCCCTCAGTATGCAGCACTAATATTATACTAATAAAAGTAATTCCTCCCTACTGAGGTCCCATGGAAATCAGTGTAGCCACGTAAGGGACAGGTTTGGCCTCTTAGGTCTTATCAAGCCAATGAGCTAGGCAAATTCTGATATGGCAAAAGGAACTTAATGTCCAATTAAGAGCTCAGCAAGAATTAGAAAATTGAGTCATAATAAAGCAGGTCTCTTATGGCTGGTAACACCACGTGTTCTTTCACCTCAGGGCTACTGTGGGCAGATCTCATAAAGACATATATTTGCATCATAGTGTCATTTTTCCATTCCTATTATTGCCATACAAAACATGACCTTTGGGCAGTAATTAAATAAATTCCCTTCATTTCTCTCTTTCACCTNTTTTTTTTTTGCTTTTGTAACACAGCCCTATCAACACAATGTATGATTTACTTTCGTGTTTGATGGGGAAAGGAAGCTATGGATAAAATGTTTAAAAACAGTTGTTTGATTAACTAGAGTGGTCTAAAGACACCTATTAGAGTGTACAGAAGACAAATTAAAACAGTATTTCAGATTTTTTAAGGTGGTCACTGAGGAGTTTAAAATACAATAGTGTAGAAAAGGAGGAGTAACATTTGGGTTTGGAGGATCAAACAACTACTCATGTCTGCTGTGTGTGGATATGGAAAATCAGAACAGCATCTTGGTGGGCTGCCTCATTCAGCTTTAACTTTTCTGGTGTAGTAACTTATTCTAAATGTACTTTCAAATGGTTTTACATGTTTAATTTCCACAAACTTAGGAAGGATTGCTAAAGAAATTACAATCTAAAAAATATAAAGTACGGAACAAAGTCTGTGACATGAAACTGCTATTGTAACATGAAAAATGTACAGCATCAGTTTCAAGAATATTAGATCTTTAGATTTGCAAACTCTCAAATTAAACTGAAAATGTTATCCCACAAAAACTCATGCCCACATGTATGGGAGATTTCTTTATAACTGAAAATAATTTTTAAATAAAAAAAAATAAAAATCAATTAGAAATTTCTAGATTTAGCACAAATAGGAAAAGTTACAATGTTATTTTACAGAAATATTATTCTGTCTGACAAATAATTTTGTTGCTGTGCAAGTATTCACAGTTTCTGCAGATGTGCAAACAATAGCCCAAGATGAAAGGGAACATCATACAGAATTTCTAGCCATTCTGGATATCAATGGAAATGTTCCAAATATTTTGACCACAGACCCTGTATTACAGCAGTCTCACTAGATTTAAAACTCCCCCCTACATGTACGTACAAGCTTATATAAAAAAGTACTCACACAGTTATCAGAATTATCACACAGAGAGTGATGAGGGGGACACTGACTTACCTACAAACTGAAGTACTGAAGACTGGTTTTGGATCTAGTTTGTTGTCAGGTCTTTCTCTGTTGGCTGTTTGAAAGTGTTTTTCTCATATTCGTTTTGCTTTTATAAGTACATCACTAGGAAACGCTTTAAAAAATGCTTTTAAAGTATCAGAAAGTAAAATGACTCTCTTGACAGTATTGGCTCCCAGAATAGCATGATTTATTGTTATATTTTACCATCAATTTGGTAAGCAATATGGTTACTGTCTTTCCTCCTTTCAGAAATATGCAGTAGAAGAATTAAGGCTTTTTAAATACAGAAAAAAAAAATTAAAATAAACTGACAAAAAATATAAAGGAAAAATGTAGCTGTTGGTAATCTTAACAGCAGCAAAAGGAGGAAAAAAATGCTGTTAGCATTTCTTGATGTCATATATTTCTAAGAACCTACTGGTCTAGAGGAAAGGCCATATCCACCTTCTTATCCACTGAGTGCCACCCTGCTGCTTCTTTACACCTTTGCCAAATAATCCTTCTCTGACCACAGCGAACACCCTGGAGTTTAAGCCCAGATAAATCAGCATTATTTATGTTAACTGCAAATTTTCACATGTGCTCAGGCTTTCTCCTGTATTATGCACACAGAGACAAGCTGGACTTCAACCCAGAGACAGACATGCACTTGATTTTGGAGTGCCAGCCAGAGAGAACACAAGTGCTTTGTTTACACCTTTTGCACCGAGCAAGTAACTCAAACTGCACTCCACTGTTTCTTTCCATTGCACATGACTTAAAGCATTACTTGTTTACAGTATTTCCTGCTGTGGCAGAAAAGCTACTTTTTCAAGACTCCTTGAGATGCTAAATAGTGGAAATCCCAGGAAAGCTGATAAGTAGTTTCTTACTGGAAGAACTGGAAATGACAATATGCTTCCCAAAAATGAAGGTCTTCTATTCCATGAAACATCCTACAAACTTTATCAACAAATAAACCCAGGGAAAGTAAGGTTTCTCAGTCTTTTTCTCTCTCTGCCTTTCTCTTTTTTCACATACACTTTTCTTTTATCAGCACATATATGCATGCTTAAATCTGATTTTAAGAGAGTTTTTTCTAGTCATAATGGAAGCAACACCACGCACCCATGGCAAGACAGACTATTTTCCCCTCTGAAGTGCAACTCCAGCTGCAATATTTGCACCTGCTGGTTCACAAAAAAAAACCCTGACTTCTTTTTGTATGCAAAACTACTTAGCTTGATATAATACTTTTTTAACAGGAAAGATATTTTGAGTGTTTGCTGAATATTCACACACTAAATTCAGTGTAAATTTACCATTTCATCATGAATTCACAAAATATATTTAGTCCTAGAAGCAACCAAAGATCTACTTGAACTCTTTCACTGTGTTTCACCTCAGGTCTGCAAACTCAATAAAAAAAAAACCCTGAAAACAAAAACTGAAAAAAAAAAACCAAAAAAACCCAAAACCCAAACCAAAACAAAAAAAAAAAAAACCACAAAAACACAGACAAAAAGAAAGAAAAAAAAGAAAAAGAAAACCCCAAACTCAAAATCTATGATCATTATATAACTAAAAAGACTCAAAACCCTATCAAAAACTTACTGTGCATCTTATTGTACACTTGACAACCAAATTAATCTATTCAGATTCCATTTTAGAAAGTTTTTCATTAACCATAGAAGCAGCATTTCCAGAGTACTATTTTACACACTGCTATCATCTTGCTTCCAGTATTATAATTCATAAAACAAAAGAAAAAGCTGTAGAGAATATGAATGCCTTTTTTCTTTACATTACTGCTGACATTGTGTATTAATAGGAATTAAATTACAAAGAAAGAAAAAATAATAATTCTTGAAATGGAAATTATTCAAAGTATTCAAATCATTTGTGTTTGGATCTCTAAAAATAACTTACAATGGAGCAAAAGGACAGTTCAGTTGACTGATAAATATTTTGGGGCAAAATCTATTTTTCAAAGCAAATTACAAATATGAGGAATAATTAGGCAGTAGAGATCCTGTGTCTGAGCAAGGAAATCATAAGTCTAGAAAACTTGAAAACAACATTATTTCAATTCCCCTTACAACAGGACTGTATGACCTACAAGTTCCCAGAAGTAAGATTTATAATCTCTTGGCTGTCAGGCTATAAATAACATGAAGGCATGGAGCTAAGGAAGGAGTAGCAGGCATGAGGGAGAGTGCAGAGGGGGTGCTGGACATGGAGAGGATGGATGGATGGATGGATGGATGGATGGATGGATGGATGGATGGATGGATGGATGGATGGATGGGGGTATTCTGGGCATAGATCCGCGA
>JACBWW010000034.1:612405-687405 GCA_020086605.1 Lanius collurio | reverse complement strand
TCTGGGAAATTACTTATCCTCAGCAAATACTCAAGAGCGCTCACTCTAAAAAGGGATATTCAGGAAAAGGGACATTAACTGAATGCTGTTTGCATCAATCTAAGAAGCTTGTTTTGTCTAGGTTTCCTTACTCAATCCATCCAGTTCAATTCCATTTACCACTATGTGCTGTGTTTGTACTAAGGAGAATTTTTGTCAGGTACAATAAAATAAGTTGGACTATCAAGTCTCTTACAAATATATAATTAATTGGAGTCTTAAAAGGGACGAGGAGACCTCCTTTAGTAAAATGAAACGGTTAAAAATTATTTGAAACTGGGGAGGCAAAACCAAGACGAGCCAACAGAGATTTGTAAAGAACAAACCATGTTAAAATTGGCTCATTTCCTTCAGCAACACAGTATCCAGCCATGTGGTTAGGGAGCAGAAATAAGCATCATGTACCTTTCCTTTAAAACATGACATTATTTCACATTACAATCTTATATGTTAGGGAAACATGGTCTAGATTAAATTGCTATAAACTGGGTGCAAGACTGGTTGGATAGTACCTCCCGGAAGACTTGCCAAATGTTCTCTGTCAAAATGGAAGCAAATATTAAAAGCCTTCCCACAGGGCTTCAGCTTTCATACAGCTCTGTTCAATCTTTAATTAATGAAAGAAGAGAGGGCAGGCTTCTGTGTGGAATTAGAGAAAACACGAAATCAGGAAGGACCATGCTGAAAATTGGGACTGGCAATCAAAGAGAACCCAAAAAAGTAGAGAGATGTTCCAGAAGCAGTTTGGGAGGGAGAGGTACAAGTTGCTGTGCTTAGGAACAACCAGATGTAGATGTTCCAAGCAGGGAACAACCAAGCAGACAGCGCTCCTCCAGGAAAGGGCCTGAAGGTAATGTGGTATTACATGCTCAAGCAAAATCAACAGTGTCATGTTTTCATGAGACAGGCAGATGTCACCATGCTATGCATAAATAGAAGTTCACCCTGAAAAATAGGTGGAAGCAATCCTCCTGCTCTGCCAGGTGCTTGCAAGAGCTCAGCAGGATACTGAGCCTGCCTCCGGCACTGGGTTTTGGTGAAGGGACAGAGCAGCAGAGCTAACCCCAAGGGAAAGAAGGGGTGTGAAGGGTGAGAAGAGGGAGACCTGCAGAGCACTTCTGAAACAATCAGGGTTTTTTCCTCTAGAGAAAGGTGGGTAGAAAGGGGTACCAGGGGAAATAGTGCTATCTTCCACCTCAGGTGGATGAAGGGAAGGAAAGGGAACAATTTCTTCTCCATGCTTGTGCCAGTTAAGGAAAAAAATTAGAGTTGTCTCACTTGCTCATCTGCAGTCACTTTTTAAATAGTTAGGATAGTGAGCAATCAGTTTGGTCAAGATTCTGTCAAAAAATGACACTAATATAATACTTCACCACTTTGATGAAGAAAGACTGATTTCTGAAGGTCCCTCCCAGCTAGATGTTTTATAACAGTATATAGATACATACTGCCTAAAGCTTGTCTGTAATATTTATAATTCATTATTGAAAAATTAATTTTCAAATGATTGGATGACACCAGCCAATGCTTTGCAGTCAAATAGGACTTACCCATATTATAACTTTTGCTTATAAAACAGACAAAAAACGATATGTAAAACTGTATTAGGAGTAGGTATTTATGCAAAATTACATTCGTTATTATTTTCATTTATTTGCTAATTGTTAAAATAGTCTGGTAAAAAGACACTAAGAGTAAGCATAAGTATTAATCTGGGTATTTAACCTCAAAATGATACTGTGTAAACAGGTGTATTGTAAATATTTAAAATTCTATGACTAAGCTTCACATTAATCCTTATTAAGAGAATTTGAGTGTGTAGAACAAGAATATTACCCATACTCCTTCCCTAAGCAATGTCCTGTGAGAAAGGATGTTGATAAACCCAACCTCAGAAAAAAAAAAAAAAAACAAAAAAACACAAGTGTGTAATCTTTTTCTGCCTGTTTCTGCAGTATGGGTCACTGGGTTACATGCTCAAAGCTGAACTGGAATTAGTTATTTTATTTATGAATACTGTGTACATATAATTTCATTGCTGTGACACAGTGAAAGATGCAAGGTATTAAAGAATTCTGTGTTACAGATTTACAATAAGTATCTCAGGTGGCTGGAGGGGAGTTCCCATAACAATCACCACAGAAGTTTGCAGATGTGATTTTTCCATGCCTTTTGTAAAATATGCAAATGGAAACACAAACATTTTAAGGTTCTTAAACTTTATTCTGCCTCTATGTGAGAGATTTAAGTGTTAGTAAAATTGTTACATTTTAAAAGATTCATTTTCCAGGAGGAATTCTGAATTATACTGTTTAATGCATAAAGTTATACTTTTTTTTGGACAAAGGCAAATATAGTGGCGAGCTGGTTAGTTCTCTTGAGTAAATATGCCTCTAATGTTCATAGAAGCTTATTTGAGACATTGAGAAAAAGCATAGGGCCTCATGCTTATATTATTGCTGAGACATCAAAGCAGCTTTTCATCCCAGGCCTTGGAAAAAAAGTCCAGGTATAGTGGATTGACCTTGCCTGGGTTCCAAGTGCCACCAAGCCTATCATTCCTCTTTCCAACAGGACAGAGGAGAGAAAATAAGATGGAAAATGATTAGTACGGTGAGATAAGGCAGTTTATGAAAGGAAGAAAAAAGAAAAGCGAATGTTTGTGGACACATAAGCAAAGAAGAAAAAAAAATTAATCTCCAGGTTGGTGCAAATGCAGACTCACCATCAATGAAGGAAGAGTATAAGCACTGTTACAAGAACTTGACCACTACAAGTCAATGGGCCCTGGCAATATCCACACACGGGTGTCAAGAGAGCTGGCAAACGTCCTTGAGAGGCTGCTCTACATAATGGTTGAAAAGTCATGTGTTGCAGTGAGCCACGGCTCCCACTGTGGTGTCCTGGACCCTGTTGTACAAAAAGCCCAATGTTTCATTCACTCAGGGGCCCAGGAACCATAACATGGCCACTCTCAGGCAGCTTGGAGGGAAAAGTCTTTGGCCTTGTTGGGAAAGACGTAACACCCTGCACATCCGCAATGGCCACTGCACCCTCCTCCCTCAGTTATGTTATCAGTTTTGGATTGGCCCTGTTCACCCTCCCCTCCTACCCTATTTCCACTGGTTGTGTGTACCCTGCCTCTGTCACACCCGTGTCTGTGCTGCTGTTGGTTGGTTTATGTTTGCTCCACCCTGAGCAGTGGGGTACAAAACCCCTGTCAAGGGCTGCTCCTGGCTCTTCTTGGCCCCTCCTCCCCAGGCCACAATAAATTCGTTCCTGTTTCCCCCAGAAGAGTCCCTTGTTCCTTCGTCTCTCCATGCACCTTCCCCACCGGTGGCTGAGGAGAGCCTTGCCCAGACCTTGCCCAGCCTCCTGCACTCCCTCTGCACCTTCCCCCTGCCATGGCACCAGGCAACACCATTACCTGGTGCTCAGCCCCCTGAGCTGGCCACTTGGTGGGCACCGTGGCAGTCATGGATAACAGAGGATGCCCCAGAAGACTGGAAGAAGGGTAGTGTCACTGCCATCAACAAGAAGGGCTTAAAGTAGGATCAAGGAGATTACAGTCCCATCAGTCCTTTCCCAGAGAAAGGGAATCCTCCCAGGGGCTAACACAAGTCAGATGAAGCACATGATTGAGAAAAAACAGCTCGGATTCACCCAGGGGCAAATAACCCTTGACAGACCCGATCACCTTCTATGACAAAGTAATCTGCTCAGCTGATGTGGGACAAGTTATGGATATTTTCTACCTGAATTTCTCCAAGACTTTCAGTGTAGTGTTCTACAGACCTCTCCCAGAGCAATTTATGTGTTATGGTCTAGACAAGTGGTCCATGCACTGGACAGGGAATTGCTGGCAAGCAGCATCCAAAGTGGTGGTAAATGGCTCCTTTCCAAACTGGCAACCTGTCACAAGTGGTCTATACTGGGTCCAACAGTTTGATATCTCCATAAGCAACCTGGAAGATGGGATAACCTCACAAAGTTTGCTGAAGGTACCAAACTGAGTGGGGAGTAGAGCTTCCCCAGCTCTTCTTCAGAAGGAAGAGTTACACTGCAGGAAGTCCTAGCTAGACTGGGTTAAGGACTTTATGAAGTTCAACAAGGACAAGTGTAGTCTTAAAACTGGGAAAATACAATCCAGGAGAGCAACACAGGCTTGGATATACCAAGCTGGGGAGCAGCTCTGTGGAAAGGTTCTTTGTTAGTCCTGGTGGGAAAACTCATTTTGAGTGAATAGTGTGCTGCTGTGGCAAAAAAAGGATCCAAGAGGTTGTTGGGTTTTATCAAAAAAAAACTACCAGAGATAAAGAAGTCATTGTCCCACTCTACTCAGGGCTTTACAGGCCATTCCTGGAATACTGTTTAGCTTTGGGCCATACTATATGAAAAAATGCTGACAAAAATCCAGTGGAGAGTGCCGGAAATGAGTATTTTAAGATCCCTTAAAGACTCACTGGCAGAGGTATCAACAAAAGCAGGTTTTATATGAGAGGAACAGGACTGGGAAGTCTGCCATGTGAAGAAAGGCTATGAGAGCTAGGTTTTTTCAGCCTTGAGAAAAGAAGGCTTGGGGAAGACCTTACCATCACATTCCAGTATTTAAAAGCTGTGTACAAAGATGATGGAGAATCCCTCTTTCAAAGAGTCAATCAGCCACTGAAATAATCTTAGGGAAGCGGTGGATTACCCAGTATTGGATACCTTTAAGATTCATCTGGACAGGGTGCTGGGCCAGCCTGTCTAGCCCATGTCTTTTCCAAGAAAGTTTGGACCAAGTGATCCTTCTCTTCCAACTTGTTAATCTATGATTCTATGATTTTCCTTCTTCCTCTGGTAAGTGCTAAAAAAACCCAAACATAAAAAACCAAAGATAGATTAGTTTAAGGAGTCTCTTGTACAAAGACACAGTAATGGTACTGTATGGGCTGATAGGGCACAATTCCTGTTTATAGTGCATATAAACCCCACCTAGTGATCGACTTTTATTTGACCAGGGTGGATTTCCCATTAATGACAAACTTTCAAATGTAGCTTTAGGAAATCAGAATGTGTAGATTTTTCAATACAATCTAACAGCTTGCAAGTGAGCAGGTGATTATGAACCCTCTGTTGTGGTCTGCTTCTGATCTTGGATTAAAAAAATCCTGGGTTATTTAGCTCGATTTTCCCACCTCCTCCCATGTAGCATTCAAAGGTATCTGACAGCACACACTTTTTGTGCATCATGCATTATGCACAGTCCTTTTAACTCTGCATTACTGCATGGAACTCTATGAATTGCCCTTTTCTCTCAAGTGCCTTAAGGATGGCCCCGCTGCTTTCCTGCTCATCGCTCCCAGTGACTGATGCCTTTGCCTGGGCAATCCCAGAAGTCATCCATTCAATAATATGTCAAGGGCGTCTCAAGTACCAAAAGAAGGGAAAGTTAAGAGGTTTCTATCAAATAAGAAAGAACACATTTTACTGAGCAGCATTTCAGTGCTGTAAAACTATTGCCATGTTTTTATTAGGAATATTTACCAATGGACAACTATTTGATCCTCACTGATAAATGTGTCATGGCCAGCAAGCAGAAAACTGTGGAGGTAAATTATATTAACTGTTTGACCCACTAGGTCAATCCATTACCATGCACAAAAGAAAGATGATAATATTTGTGGACAAAGTGAAAAAATCCAGTTTGCTGGGTATGACAACAGACTATGTCTTTGAGATGCTTTGTTTTTAACTCATGGGCAAAATGACTGCTCAATATTTGTTGAATGAATTTTATTTGAAACAAACTGATCTATGAATCATAAAGGTTTCCAATAGGAAAAGACCTACAATACACTTAAAAATCAGCATGTTTAGAAACCAACATAATTAATTGATTTTTTTTTTTAAATGGTATGACTAGAAATACATATTTTTTGAGAGTTAAGTGCGTTCTAATTATTAAAGTGGGTCTTTTCTCCAATCCACCAAGGCATATTTCCTGTATGGATCCCACTGACTGCCTGCCAAAAAAGACAGGCTGTCAATTATTTGTTATTTTTCCTTTTCACATTAGCACCTCAAATAGATTTTAATGAACTCTGTATGAAACATGGACACTTTGTGCTCTCAGTCGTTGCACCATTTCATGGTGCAACTTGGTCAACATCACATAAAATTCTCGATACCTAAATAACTGTTTCATTCAAATCAGAGTGAAGTCATCAGAAGTCTTTCTGCCATCTTCAATGAACCCTGGATCTGGCAGGGATGAGCCAGCTGAGTGATATTAATTGATGCCAACAGGAAGAATGAAGGGAAGAACAAACAATTACTTGTATACTTACATTACTTATGCTAAGAATCCGATTACTGAGGCAACAAAGGAAATCAAGCAAGAAAAAAGTATTAAAAATACTAGAAATCTGGTTATGAAAATAGCATATACTCTGTACTAAGCCTCACAGTCTAAATGAGAGAAGGTCACAGCAAAGCATTTGTTGTGCTTTATAGCCCATATAAAACCCCAATTTTATTACCAGGGATGATTTCACTGTGATCTCCTCATGACATCGCATTCTTCCCATAATAAAAAAATAATTTGTGAGTTTCTGAAACAATTGTCAGCAACTGGCATCTGCTTTTTGAAGTGAGTGATCTGGCAAGCTGGACTCAATGTCAGATCTCGTTCTCACAGAGAGAGTTGGATGTCACAACTTTAAATACTGCTTGCTCAGGTGCCATCCATGTAGCTCAGCTGTTTTAACAGGCACAAACTGTAGGTTTAAGCTTTTAAAATCTCACAGCTGAAGAAGTAAATCATTATCAAAATAAGTAATCATTATCAAATAAACCATGAGAAAAACTAGGTAAGAGAAAAACATAGCCATGATTTCATGTGGAATTTTGGTCCCTGTCTTAAAATTCTGCTGAACAAGAGTCCAGGCTAACACAAGTAAAACAAAATCTCAGCATTCTTAAATTTAAAAATGTGCATTAAATAGGAAAGGGGAAAGCAGATAACAACAAAGAATATTAAAAAAAAGGGATTTAGTAAAATACCAAGGGGAAAAAAAAGAAGGAAAGATGATCTCACAAAGAAAACACAATTCAAAACAGCTTTTATAGCATAAATTATGGTTAGAAAATATTTTCATATTTTACTAGTAGGTGGGGCCTCATTTAGGACAGCAAATGAAATAATCAGTCTGACCTTAATTGCTAGAGTCAGACCAAGGCAAAAAAGAACAAAGAGCTACATGTACAGAGGAAACCAGGCAGAAATATAAAAAATGTTTTCCTACTGTGGGAATAACCAGTACTGACATACTCTGAGTCTACTACATTTGATTTCAGAAGTCACTGTAAAATTGAAAAAGTAAAGAGATATGAGAATAACACTAGAAGTCACTTTTATTAAAAAAAAAAACAAAAAAAAAAACCCAACAACACTGGTAGATATCATTGAGTCTATTTATTCCATCTTTTCAAACGAGAAGTTAAAAAGTAACTTGAACTCTTAATAACTTGCCTGTGGAATATTAATTTGATTAGAGAGGGATGTACAATCTCTCAAAGATTCATGTAGCAGAAACTGGTCATGACAAATTTAGATAGGATGGCAATTGTTAATCTAGAAATATATAATAATTTTTTAAAATGCAGATTTCTGACTGAGGCTAATTAATAATAAAATCTGCACCTTTTGCAGCTTTTCTAAGCCAGAGAAAAAAAAATTACATTTGCAGTCAACAATTCATTTGTTAGCCTGAACTTTTACATGTCTATTCAAAGACTTACTATCCCAGTTACAACAATACTAATGCTGACTGTTCAAACTATATTACACATAAATAGTGTCATTAATAGCACATTTTAAATTTTTATCCATGCACTTTGTGTATCTAACCTTTCACTGGTGTTGTGTTCCCCCTTCCCCTGCTTGTCCAGATCCTGAAGTGAGAAAGGAGAATTCTTGCAAGAGGAAAAGGTGGGGAACCTGGGCTTGGAGCTCTGCCTTCTACACTGTGAGGAGTATGATGCTGACAGTGGGCTTTCTCCTGCTCCCTGCTCTGAGGTCTGCATTGATTATGACTGGTTTTAATCCATGCTATACCTTGATCTTCACTAGCCTACACCTCCAGATTATATCCTCATATATTGTGGCACATGCAGTGTGTACTGCATGTTCTAGACATTTGCTCTTCCTTTTGTTTTGCCCTGTAACTGCTTTTATTTGATTTCTTGGAAACATGGGCAATTTGTTTAATGCATGCTTATAACATCTGCTGTCATCCCCAGGCTGTGCCTTTCAAGGAAGGCCTTTGCTACCATCCTTCTGGTTCTCCTCAACTCCATATTACTTTTTGGGGGGTCAGAGGTATTTCACTCTACAGAGAACAATATATTGCTATTACTGGTTATTGCTTAGAGAGATGCACAAAATTATTACAACACTGCACCACAAAATTGCACACAGCTAACCTAAAGAAAAACAAGTTAGGAAATATTCAAACAATATCAGACAAAAAAAGCTGAACCACAGTTTTAAGCAAGCCAGGAAGGGCAGCCAAAGCAAGCCTGGCAGGGCTCAGCTCGGGTGAGTTGCAGGGCTAATGTAACATCTCTATCTTTTGGCTAGCAATGGCAACATCAAATTTACTGCACCACAGAACTACCAATCAACTGACCTACAATAAAGTGAATTCTTCAAAATTTCATTTAAATCTCAAATTATATATAAGCTGTTTTAAATGGAAACTAATTTGGGAATGCAATGGCCACTGTCATATACGTAGTAAGTTTAGGTGACTGTTATGGTTCCTTTTTGGATTTACTGTCTCCAACTAGAAATTCCCAGTGTCCTGTGTCTTGAAGAGCAAATCAATTCCTCTCCAAGTTTTGTATTTGGTTATAAAACACAGCTGGTCAAACAAAACATGCTTAATTATTTCCCTTTCAATATTTTTCCCTTGGATTTTATCTAGGCACTACTTGAGATACCAGAAATTAAGAGCAGTATAATTCCCTCAAACTTTGCATTCAAAGCTCCAGCTTTGTCCAGGAAAAAAAGACCAAAGGTTTTAGAAATCATAACATAGCTTTGTGAGCAGAGGAGTAACATCTCTAAATTTTTTTTTTTCCAGTGGTCAGAGATCTTTAAAGACCTGGAACAAAAGGTGAAGTGATATACAGATCATCTGTTCACACCTAAAGTTCAAACCAAGACCAGACAGATGGAAAAAACAAGTTTTGGGTCACTAACTTTCTGCAGAAGGACAACTTTTCTTGCATGTATGGGTTCTTTTTACTACATTTTATTTCTCTGCTTATTCTACACCTATTCCCCTGGATACCAGCTGTGCATTGCAGCCTGCCCTTTAGCTGATAGGTGATACCTTCTGGGGTTTTATAAAGAAGTCCTGGACCAGGTGGCATTGCAGAAGTAATTCTGCACCAGGGACAGATTCCTCTTTCTTGTGTTCTCATTTGTATTTGCTGCTGCATGACCTGCCAACCTCTTCCAAACATAGGCCTGGCTCTGAGCTACACTCAGCTTTTCCACCAGCCAGAAAAGTTTGGGTTTCCTTACTAACAGAAGACTCACAGCTGTGTTTAAAGTTAGCTTTATGCATCAGATGAACTAAGCTGTTCTCTTTTAGTGCTAAACTTGGGGAAGGGGCAGTGCAATATTTAGTTGCTCTGGAGCATTTGGTCAATGCAAATAAGTGCATTACAAAGCTATTGTGTTTGCAAGAGCTGAGTTAATCAGCAATCACATTACTATGAAATTTATTGAAGTGCTGTTACAGAGGGCTACAACATTGGTACTGTGACTCTACTGATGTACACTAATTACCAATACACCAATAACTGCCTGGATACCACAAAACTTGTTTCTTAAGCAACAACAAAAGTAAACTAATGAGATGTTACTTTGATAATGTACACTTGGTGTTATTCATACTGTTCCAAATGTATCTTTACCAACATATCTTCTTAATAATACTCCATCAAATACTAGGAACACTGCTGCAACCCAGGGGGTAGGAGTTTCTTGGATATCTTTATCTGAAACAGTTTTCTGCATGGCAGCAGCTTTCCCACCAGGAGTCCTTTTTAGTATTTCTCTTGTCAGGGATCTTCCTTTCTCTTTGATGAGATCTCCCAGGCATGTCAAAAGCTGTTACTTCAGGGCCCTTCTAGCTTCCGAGTTATCAAGTACAGTGCCTTCACACTATGACTGCCAAAGTTATACCAGCTCCTCAGTGTGTCAAACAGGTTTATTATTTTACCTTTCTGTGACTTTTACTTCCACAGACTGCTTAGTAAAAATCTTTCCTTGGTCTATCAACTGTTCCTGTTGTTATATATGTTAGCATTAATAAAATCCATTAGTTATTCACAGTGCTTTCCTCATTAATTAAATATGTTAGCATTGAAGTTTCTGGTCTAATGTGTGGTTAAGCAATTTCCAGGATTCTATTTAGTTTGCTATAAAATTGAATACACATAGCATAAAAGGAGCATAAAAGGAGTTAAATTTTTATTATCTAGAAATTTTAAAATTAAATTAAAAGAAGAATTACATTCACAATGGTTTTTAGCCCATTTAACCATTGATGTGATATGGTCTTCATATTTTTCTTTAAAATACTGCAAAAGAGTATGGCTTTGGCTGTGTTAATGATTTAAGGCAAAATCTTTCTTAGCTTTACTTGTATCAGATGCACCGAATACTTGTAAATACAAAAGTAAATAGTGTGGCAGGCTGACAACTCACCAAGGCTTAACTCTTCCTGTGCTTTTCCCAGAGCACAAAATATTCAAATCATTATTGCTAGAGTGAGTGAAGAATTCTTATTTGCTAGTGTTTTATCCCTGTGCACAGACATACACACACTGTGTGCACTGAAAATGTAAACCAGCAATGCTGTGAAGACTGCATGAATTGCTGGCACTCTGGGATCTGGGAATTCCTGTTCTTCAGGCCCACCTAGCCATGAGATCACACATCTATTTGAAAGATTTTCCTGGTCCAGAATAGGTTTTTGGAAAAAAAATATGGAAGAGAAGGATGGAAATGGTCAGATACTGTATTTGTAATATTCCTCAGTAATCTCTCTTCCCTGCTCCAAAAATCTTGGCTTTTTCAAAAAGACAGTGAGTACTGGGGTTCTATAGGAGAGCTGGGCAACAATTGAGAGCCAGCTGCACTAGAAGCCTTGGTCATCAGTGAAGTGAAGGTGACCTTGTCATCCAAAGCCCTGTGGATTACAAGAAGGAAAGAATAGGTTTATGGAGATGTCTTACTGAATTCATTGTAGTAAATACAGAATTACAGAATAATTTAGATTGTAACGTACCTCAAAGTTTGTAGACTCAAACTGTTCACCCAACACTGCCAAGTGCACCAGTAAACCATGTCCCCCACATCTACCTACCTTTTAGATACCTCCAGGGATGGTGACTCCACAGCTACCCTGGGCAGAATGTTGTAGCGTCTGACAACTCTTTCAGTGAATATTTTTTTCCTAATATCCAGCCTATGTCTCCCCTGGCACACCTTGAGGCCATTTCCAACAAATTACAGAGAATGGTCCTTTATGAACCACTTGAAATATCTGTTGAGACCATTTTGCAGAAAAGACAATATTGGGTCAAAGACTTGTTTTCATAAGTTCCTAAAGGTATGCATCCCTAGGAGGCTGTGAGATGCATTTTCTCATCCTGAAGATCCCTACTCGAAATAAGTCACAGTGTGCTCAGATATCTTGTGAATCTCCATTTACTCTTGTCTTCAAATTTTCTTTCATCATAATGTACATTACTACATTAGTAATATTTATTAGCATTCCTTCTTAACATCACACATGGCACTCAAGTATATACTGCTTTCAGATGCTGTTTTTCTTAAAACATGTTTCCAAGAAATCTGTGTAAATGCTACCTAAAACCTCTGCACTTTATGAGCAGAAGATATCATGCCATTCTAAATAAATTCCTTTAACTGCTTTTGCAGACTGTAGATGAAACCTGTTTTTCCCTTATCCACCTTAAAGTATTTTGTGCTTTACTATTCATCTCTCAAAATGAATATTTCTTTCAATTTAGTCTCACAGCAACAAGCTCCAATCAATTGTAAAGCTAAATGCTGCCAATGCTTTAGTTGGTGAGGATAATTCTAACTCTGGTCTCATAATGTACTCCTGCATGTGCCCTGACAGGATCAATCACACAGATAAAAAGAAGTTCTGCTCTTCTGAGGTCACAAAGCTTGTTGCCAAAGCTCTCAGTACTGATGCTATGAACTTCTTACCTCGAGTTGGTGCCAAAGATGAGACCAGACTTCCTTTTTGTACAAGATACCCTCCCAGGAATGCCATGACTCCTTAGTGCCACAGATTACTAACATTTCTGCAGAAGTGATTATGGTTTTGGCTTAGTGGATGCCTAGGTGCAATGCTGATTCCAGTCCCATTTAACAGTGTTTGACAGCAACTAAGCCCGAGGATGAATCAAAGTTGACATATTTAGAACAAAGCAGTGGAGCACTTGAGTAAGCCAATAAATGGTTCCAGCTGGGACTTGTCCTGTTGTTAGTGCTGAGGACACTGGGGGCAGTTTCTGTGGCAGGTAACTTTTGCTAAGGATTTTGGCATTTACAAGGAATAGAAAATACTTTTTATCAGTTTTTTTTTTCTTTTTGCAACATTTTTATCTCACCCCTCCAAATATGCCTCAAACAAGACCAACTTGTATCAATTACTATGCTGAGCCCCAGCATGGATCTGACTGAGTGTCATTAAATGCAAAATAAACTTAATTACAAAGTTTAACTGAATTTATAGAACAAGTTTAGGAGACATGGATTGAGAAGAAAAAGTATTTTGGTCACTCAGCCTACACATTGAGGACATTTCCCTAGATACTAAAATAAAAAAAAGAAATCATCGTTTTGAAACTCTAAATAGTCCATGAACACTTAACCAACTGCCAAATGGTAACAGACATTTTAATAATTTTAAGAAATTTCTGTGATAAATACAAGCTGCAAACACTTAATCAGAGCTCTAGAGTATCCTGTTCTGCTTATATTCTTTCCCCTCAAGAGAACCTCACCACCTGTAAGCCCTGGCAGAGCACAAGAGAATATATAGAACCCACATTCTGTTTTGAAAATCACAGGTTAGCACTTCTCCTGTTTTGTATAAGTAAGCAGTAGAAGAAGTATAAATAAATATAAGAAATATAATTTAAGGTTTTTTATCTATTTACTTTTTAATTTACATATTGTAGAGCAGACAGAAGAGGTAGTTTCCACAAGAATTGCAGATAGCTTGATGTGAGGGGAAGGTTACTGAGAATTTTTCATATGCCACATTTATAACCATGGGCAAGACATTCTTACAAAATGCCAAGAAAATATCATTCCTCTGCCTTTGCTCTCGCTCTTTTGTTTTAGTAGTCTGCTTTTGAAAAGTAGACATTTTGGGTGTTATGAATTTCCTGGTTTGATTTTCTCATCTAGATCCTTTGCTGTATAATATGATGCATTCAATACAGTATAACTTCTGAAAACAATGACATTTTGTAGGACATAAAAATAACATTCTCTGTTTTCAACCTCTTGTGCTGATTATGAAATCTGTAGTCAGATAGGCAATGTTTTGCACAAATGTTTTCTTCCACCTAATTCATACTAATCTGCATTCCACATGCAGTCTCACTACAGTATCACCTAAATTCCCTTTTTTCTCTCTGCTCCTGCGAGACATTATTATTAATATCGCTTTTATTATTATTGTCATTGTTTTGTCCCTTCTTCCCAGATTCCAAATTAAGTACAGAGAGCATGAAAAACACATCTTTTATGTTTTGGTTTGCAGTGAAGAATAATGCAGCTTATATAAAATCATGTAGTTCATATTCCAACCAGTCTTCAGCATGATTCTCCTCAGTGCTCTTTTATCTTCCTTCATTTTAGAATCATAGAATCATTACAGAGGGAAAAGACCTCCAAAGTCGAGTCCAACCTTCGACTAAATATCCCCATGCCCACTAAAACAGATCAAAAAGTGACACACCTACTCATTTTTTGAACACTTTCAGGGATGCTGACTCAACCACTTCCCTAGGGAACCTGTTCCAGGGCTTAATACTTCCTTGTGTGATTCCATCAGAAATTTATCTTTTTTCAGCTCTGACTTATAAAATGGCACCAAAACAAATATAAAAGTCAAACAAGAAGTGCTTTTTTCCCCTTACTTGACATGTCTATCAAGTTTTGGAGTTTGATATCTATCAAGTCATGGGGTGGTTTGGGTTGGAATGGACCTTAAAGACCAACTAGTCCCAGCCTCCCTCACCATGGACAGAGACACATTTCACTGGACCAGCTTGCTCAGAGTTCCCTCCAATCTGGCCTGGAACACTTCCAGAGATGGAGCATCCACAAGCCTGGGTAACCTGTTCCAGTGCCTCACCATCCACACAGTAAAGATTTTTTTTTTCCTATTATCTAATCTAAACTTACTCTCTGGTACTGATCCCCACCAATGAGACAATAAAGCTTTGTAACCAACCATGTTTACGTGCAAGCCCTAGCAGAATGAAGACAGATCAAAAACATAGTTTAAAGAAGTGCCATACAAAGAAATCTTGTGCTAAGCATTCCCTGTGGTTTTAGGACTACCTGGAGACTGAGTGAGAAGAGATTTATACTACCTCACAGAAAGAGTCTTGAAAACTACTGAATTAGATTCCCCTAAAACACTAGTAGCTACTGATTCATATAAAAGGACTGTGTAGAATGTACACAGTAGAATGTGATTTTTCCTAACTCTACTTCTTGTTTTCTTCCCTACCACTACAATTGTAGCTGCAACAGAGGTCTCTTTTGAAGCTCAAAATTTTCCAGTTTGTGAACACTGGAAAGAATACGTAAGAAATGTCATATAATTTTCTACCAGCATATGATTTCTCCTGAGAGCATAGACTTTGTTCAGTCTAGCTGAATCTTTTACTACTTCAGGGAAGGAATAGAAAAAGCAAGGCTGCCGAAGGAAAAAATAATTAGCCATCGTGTTTTAGAGTAGAATGTTAAAAACTCCTTTTCAAATTTTCAAGCTTCATGTATTGGTATCTTTTTAACCATCTATTTTCTTACACTTGCTGAGCACATGTGATATAGTAGAGATCCTGAGGTTTCTTCAGTTGTGGGAATTTCAGTCAGTGGAGCAGTCTAAAGAAAGTTGTCCTGGGACCAGAACCAAATACACTTTGATGGTAATAGCTATAGTAAGATTTTGTTTGAGCTTGACCTGTTAAGGGCCTGATGGATTTTCTATAAGGCTCTATCTGACATATTTTCAATACACTTTTACCTACTCAGAAGCATGCTTTGGTAATTACAAATCTGAGGATGTCTCAGCTTCAAATGAATCCAACTTTCCCTACCAAGCTGAAATATTATCTCCATTAAACAAGTTTTCAGCATCACGATACAATATTCTTCCAATTAAATTGAAATGTGTTATATAGCGCATAATAATTTGGGGACTAAAAGTGTGAATACTTTTAAATGTGGCATATAATTTCCTAATGCAGAATGCTTTTCAAATACGATCTCCTGCTGAAAGAGTTCATTGTATCAAAAAGTAGAAACCTGTCAATAATACCCATATGTCCTATAAAATGTTTTCATTTCTTTCATGGTTCGTTATGCTTCATCAGTTTCCTTAATCCTAGCTGCAGTTCATGTTGCTGTGCTGAAACAGCTCACTGAGCAGTAATTTATCTCTTGACTGTGGCATAACAACCACAAATACAGGTTATTCTGGGAGCAAGGATTTGCATTGCATAAACTGTATTTTTTAAAATCATTTTCAAATGAGATTAATTCATGATAGGGAAATTTTTCCTCTATTTTTGGATCTGGTTTCCAAGACACTTGAGGCTGAGTCTTGAGTGTTTTGTTGGGTATCAGACAGAATCTTCATTTGGGGATTAGGGATTTCTGTAAAAACGAAATGATACCGCAAGAGAAATGAGAAGATGTTTCCCCCATTTACTTTAATACCTATTTAAAATTGGCATTGGAAAGATAATGACAGATTGCATTTTAGCTGAATTTTTCAGCTGTGCACTAGATGACTTGTATTTCTTTTCAATTAGGTTGACTGCTTTAGCATGATGGGAGATTACTTCTCCTGCATGCTGAAAAGTTATTAACAATTAAAATGGAGGGGGGAGCGAGAAGCAGGGGATTATTGCACTCTTCTTTGCCAAATGACCAGGGTTTCTCTTTGTAAGGATCTTGTTTTAATGTTAGTTGCTAAATGAGTATGGTATATATTGAACAGATATAATTGTTACGAGAAAAAAATATTTTTTACAAATGTAAATATTTACATAACAGTGGTACTTAAATAGCTTGGCCTCACACATCAGAAGGAAGCAAAGTTTTCTTCAGGCATAACACTGTGTGAAATGCTTTTCTCAGGCTTTCAAGGCCCAGATATAGTAAACAACACTTTTCTTCCTACTTTTTTTTCCCAAAGTAGAGAAGAAAAACAACGGATGCACAAATGTCTCCTCCACAGCACTGGAGAAACAGGATGTTGAGGAAGGATGTGGGTGACCCTACAGCCTCAGCCATCTGCTTGGAGGCACCTTTCTTCTCCTCTCTTTTGGGCAAACATCACCTAAGTTCCCTTGGCTATGTCTCTGCATCACTGAGATACTCCTGGAGGTGTTCTCACAAATTTTTACTGATTTTATCAATGGTAGTGAAACTCAGAATAATAATAGCATACCCCCACTTTAGGCACTATGCAGTTAACCAAACTCTTCTGCAAACTGCCCTTCTGAGAAAGTGGTCAGAGATATTGCAGAAATCAATGGNNNTTTTTTTTTTTTTTTACTCATTAACAGCTCTTTTCCAATCCTTAGTTCATCTTTCTTAGAAGGTTTTTAATAAAAAGATTATTGTAAAGATATTTACAGTGAGGATCAATGGTGCAGGATTTTAAATGTCAAGTTCCCACTGACAGTCAATATATTTTGCTGTGAAATGGCACTGGACTGTAACAACAGACACCTAGAAAAATCCAAGTCTCTAACTTGGACATTAAACTAGGAACCAAAATTAGGTGAGCTATACTAATAATCCAAGGTCTATAATAAGGAAGAATAGGATTTCTTTCATATATATGTATAAATAGCTGTGTATATAAGTGTGTGTGCATTTTTCTTCAGATGAAAACAGATTTGAAATTGTTCTGATACTAAATATTTTTCATTTTTTAATTTTATACACTTGCAAACTGAAAAAAAAAGTCCTCGTGTTGGTAGGGAATTTAAAAAAAAAAATCAGGGAAGGATAAGGGTAGAATTTCTCTCTTGGACAGTTTCCAAAAGAGGGCTCTCAGTATCATAACACTTATGGTGATGTATCCTCTTCCTTTTCCTTGGGAAGTCCACTACTGAGTTCTTGCAGAGTTATAAATCTACAGCAGCTACTAAAAATTCTAAATAAAAATTTCTGCAAAGAAAATAACTTCATAGATATTTCCTAAAAAAAAAAACCAAAAACCCAAGCTTTATAGGTATTCCCTAAAGCTGGGAGAAGAGAATAACTTATTTCGAAGAACCAAGCAATTAACTTTTTGAATACTGAGAAATTATGTAAATTATAAGACATTACAGGGAAGCGGAGACTTCTCACTCACCTTCAGGACATGGAATTAAGTTTTAAAAATAAATTTTAAAAAACTCTACTATTTTTCACCTTTATAGGATTGGTTCAGTTTGCACTGTTTTTAGTTCAGGCATCAGCTGTTCAGTGAAGAGTGTCCAGCTGTTATCACCTTCGTGCCACTCAGCAGCAGTAACAGTAGAGATCTGGTAATGATGTATATATGCAGTTTAAATTACACAGATCTCTAACTGTGACCTCATACACTGTAAGTGCACATTTGTGCTTCAATACATAAACAGAGAAATAAAAGGAAGAGAAGTAACATTATACTGAGAAAAAAAGGGGAATTATTGAACTCCAATGGTACTTTCTAGACCTCACGAGTTCATTTTTAATGGTATTTTAATTTCTTGAATTTCCAACTTTAAGGCTTTACAAAATGGCTTAACAGTTTAAATAGCAGATATTACAGCTCTTGCTGCTTTGCTTTTCCATGTCTAATGTTTGTAATGGCACTCACTTTCAGTAAAAATGTAATACTGAAAAGTAGAAAGTCTCATGAAAGAACTTCTTATAGACAAAGAATTTTGGTAGTAAGAACTGTCAAGTGTAGTTTTGAGTTCTTCACCTACAGAACAAATAGCAGCATCTTGGCCAGTACTAAATGTTGTTTGTTCTACACTGAAAATACTGCTTCAGGTGGCAAACACCTGACCACCTCTCCTCTGCCAAAGCCAACACTGCATCGGCTGTGAAAGATAAAACTCTGCATTACTTTATAGTACCTGCAGATCAAAATGTTCTGATGTCTTACTGGAAAAAAGAAACTCAAAGATAAATTTGATAAATTTAAATTTGATAAATTTTAAATTTAAATTTTGATAAATCTTTGTCTATCATTTCTGTTGTCTGTCTTGAGCATCTCAGAGACAGATTAGCTGCACACATATAGGATTTTTACACAAATATATATATACACACACACATGAACAAGCCTACACTTCTCAAAGAAGTCAGTGTAAAATTCCAAAGGATACTAGTCATCCCTGGAGACTGGTGTATTGCAAAACCTAAGGAAAAACCATTCAGATCTATTGCAAACATGCTCAAGATATTTGGATTTATTCCAAAAGAAGTTTCAATAGAATGTGCATTTTGCTCAACTGCCCCTCAAAAATAGCATTGCAATTTTCCTGAGCACAGCTGAATTGAAAAGCACATTATGTAATTTTTACTGCAGAAACCCAGTGATGCTGTTTGATCACCCAGTTTCTGTAGGCCACACAGTTTCTACTACATACATATCAGAGGAGACACAGGGAGGGATTCTCTCAGCTGCTTCTGAAGTTCTGCAGGCTCAGGCTGAAGTGCTTCAGATCTCCTTTTATTGAGGTGCCTTAATTGCACCAAGTCCTACTCACCACAAACACATACCATGCTTTTCTGAGGCCACGTGCAGCCCATGCATTCATTGTCTGGGTGAAGACTTCAAGATTAGGCCCCTATTCAGAATAAACTGAATAAATCATAGAGGAGCAAATTTTGTTGAGAATAAAAACCAAGGCAGTCTTGCAAAACTCTTATCTTGATCCAATCTTATTTTCCATTTATGTTAACAATATAGAACAGGTATCTTGGAGCTCTTTATCTTTTCACTGATTATACCATTCTGTATTCTGTATGCACTTCATTGTCCTCAGTTATAAATGAGCTATAACAGAATTTTAATAAAATTCAGGAAACATTTTCTGATTCATGCTTGCTATTAAGCACAAGTAAAATGAAATTTATTATTTCAGTTGAGGTAGTACATTTAGTGCTGATATATCGCCTAAGATATTAACTCCTAATCAGATGCTACTGAAATATATTTCAGCTTGTAAACACTCAAGTATTTTGTTGGGCTGTGCTCTGTTGTTTTTACTGCACAACAGAAAGTATAACTGAATAACTAGATTTTCTGTTCTGTAACATGTTTTGTTAAATTCATTCAACCAAGCAACTGTGGGCTCAAGAAATTAGTTATTTCCTATCAAAGAATATGCCAGTGTAATACGATGGGTGTTTCCCACAAGATAGGGAAGAAAAAGTAGATTTTATTTTTGCAAGTTTTCTTTGTTGCAAGAATTTCCTCACATTTTCTTTGCAGCTTACATAGGCTATTGAATCAGATTGCCTTGGGCATAAGATACCTGAAAATATTGGGCCCATACTCATTTACAGAGCACTACTTGTATGAAGTATATCAACATATAATGGACATATATAAGTCATTCTTATTGGATCATTCTGAAATACAGATTGCATTTCATTAATCATTACATGGTAGTCCATGTAGATTATTAATAAAATAATTATTTCAATTTTTTACAGTCAATTTTATATCCCATCAACCTTTATTTAATTCTTCTCTCTGAATTTTGGCCACAGTCTGGCAACTTTAGTCTTGATTTATGAACATACTCTCTTTGTCTACCTCATCCCTTGGAAGGATAATTTGCAGATCAGTTATTTGACAAGCACTGGGAGAAAGCCATTTCCTCTCTCTCTGCCCAGATCTTCCAGGCAGTGAGAGTAAAGAGACACTATAAACCACTTTACCTTCCTTAAAGTCCACAGAGGTCAATAGATACAGCTCCTTTACTCAGTTCTTCAGCCCCATATCTAGGTCATGTTAATGCACCAAAGTTCAAAGATTGCAGACAGAACTAAATAATATCATGGCTTTTTCAACGCCAAAACTTTGTTTCCTTCTTCAATCCCTAAGACCATTTGTAACAACTCCAAAGAGAAGACTGAAATTCAGACCATGAAACAAATTCAGTGTGGGTAAAATTTCCAGGAAAAAATGGACACATTCAGGAGTCTACTTTACAGCAGACAGAAGGTGATTTTTCTCAGTGAATGTCCACAGAGCTCAGCTGGGGATGATGAGATGCAATATTTTAGATTTGCTCTTGAAAATCCTGAGAATCTGCTAAATCTCTGTGTTCAACTGTTTTCCTCTTTGTAAATGTCACAGCTCACTGTTATTGAAGATTTATCTATTGTAACGTTACACTGAAACAAAAGCCTTATTTAAAATTTTGTCCTTTTATTTGTGGAGAAAAATCTTGAGCAACTATGGCACAGAGCCCTTTTCCTAATATTCATCCTTACTAAATACTGATTTAGTGTTACTGTTATGGCTAAGAGTGAAAGATGCATGGTAGCAACATGTGCAAGTTATTTTAGTATTGATATTGAGGTTGTTTTCTTTTCTTGCTGAAGTTTTAAAAGAGAGAAAAAACAAAAAGGGAAATGACACTGAACAGAATGAGATGGAGGGCTTATCATGTACAGCCTGATCCAGGACAATGGATGATTTGCTTCAAGCCTGTTATTGCCCTTGAAATAAGCTAGCTGTATGAAAATGGTAGGATTTTAAATATAGCTCTCTGTCTAAGTGCTTCAATTTCCCACTGTTCTACAACAGGGAGCGGTAACTTCACATATTGAAAGAGTCCATTTAAAGTCACCTAAAGAATTTTAAAATACATCTCTATGATGTGATGCCAAAGCCTGAAAACTTCTGCCAATAGGCTTAGAGAGAACACAGAACATCCAACACCTCTCTCCTCTCTAAGGCAGTGGGAATGCTGGACACTGAAAATCAAAGAGCAAGTCACGGTATCTCTTCCTTGGCCCACATTCTCCCTGTGTGTTCCCAGTGAACCTCTTTACACATCCAAACCTTTCATCTCCAATGAATGTTTCCAACATATTTGCTAGAACTAAAAAAACCCAAGTGAGTTAAAGAATAGTAATTTGAAATATGGTCAATTATAATATTTAATCTTTAAAGGAGGAACCGATCCTTCCCAAATCGCAGCCGTTCCATTCTTATTAAATTAACAAGCAGAAAATATCTTTCCCTGATTAAACTACTTGGTAGTATCATTTCATGGAACTCAAAGACAAATAAGTCACCCTGGGAGGGTCTCAAAAGTATATCTTTTTGTACATTAATAACTGGAGAAATAAAGCATTCACTTAGTTTCATTTAGATTTAAACCCTGAGTAACTCAGTTTTAAGGAAAAAAAAAAAACAATTTGTTCTTACAGGTCACTACCTCCTGCAAAAACTGTGGGAATAGGAGGGCTTGGCAGCTGCATTTTTAGCAGTTCCCAATTCTGTGACAGGACAAAACGTGACAATGAAAATAAAGATTCTTTGCCTTGCTGACTGAATTTCTTGCTCTGCAGAGGTGGCATCTTATAACCTCTGAATCTCAAACTGCTAACCTTTCAGGACTCTTTTTCTCCCTCTTCAGGACCTACTCAAGTCACAGACAGTCCCTCTGCCAGTTGGGGCTCAGCAAGGAAGACCCAGGCATGACCACCTGGCACAGACTCAGGTGCTGCAATGAAAAGGACAGAAAAAAATGTTATGGAAAACTTCTTACAGGGACCATGACTACAGGGCTCTTGTCAGCCACAGTGGAGCTGCTGTTGTGGGCAAAAGCCACAAAACTGCTTTGGGAAGTGCTTCTTTGAAACAACAAGGCTGTGGATTAACCCACCTTCTCCCAAGAGATTGTACCCCTTTGCAAGCAAAATCCTTCTTGAGAGGTCACTGATGAATTCAGGTTATTACCCAGGGGTGTTGTTTTCACTGTTGCTGACCAGTACTATGTGAATTTTTGTAAATGTAGGCTCTGCCTAAGGGCCCTGGTACTGAAGTCTCCTACCCAAGAGCAGAAAAGAAAGATTGCAGAGGCAGTTCTATATAACTCTGTTTGAGAACAATTTTACCTAAAAGTAAAGCATATTTTAATGTGACTGCCCCCAAAACTGACATGTATTACCCTCATTTCCCCACTTTCTCGACTAAAAATAAAAAAGTCATACTTAATCAACAGTTAATCAACAAGAAGTACCTTAAACATTTCTTTCTGTATGAAATTGATTGTGTTTAGGATGTTTAGCTAAAACTGTTCATATAAATTCTGATCTAGATATTGGTTAAAAACAGGATTTGTTTAATGTGTTTTAGTAGAAAATAATCAGTGCAGTATAGATGGACATTTTGCTTGAAGAGTGCTGCCGTAAAAAAATATTTTAAAATGCGTTTTAAAGAGTTTGTGTTTACAATATATTTTCATTAAAAAGATCTGTGTTATAGAAGCTGTTTTAAAAATCAAACAGTAAACAGTTTTCATTATAGAATGTGTTTTCATTAATACTATCTGCATGAGGAAAGGATATTTAGGAAAAAAAATTCTAGTGTTTTTTTGCATTAAAGATGCATTAGCATGAAAAATTTCAGCAAAAACTATAATCTATTTTTGACAGCGTTAACCTACAGCATTTGTGGTGGAAGAACATACTAATCTCATGGTAGGTGACTTATTGTTTTGGAGAAGAGAAATATTCTTCTTAATTGCTGTAAATGCAGTGTTTTCTCTCTAAGGAATTTCTGATGGTAAAAATACTGGATTAGAGAATGGTTTGCATCACAGCAGCATCCAGAGGTTCAACCCAGATCAGGGCAAGGTGCTACATCAGCACAAAGTATCTTCCCTGAAAAGTTTCACCTTTTTTGAGGAAAAAGAGAAAAAAAGGAGGTGAGGGGAGGGGGACAACAGAATATCTGAGGTGACAGGCTTTATTTAAGGTTGTATTCACATCCTCACCATAACAGGGAAGAGAAACTGGAAGACCACAGTTCTAATGGAGGTCTAGTAGAGCCCCATATTTGGTATATAAAGTTTTTGACTGCCTTATTCTCTGCTTGGTTTGGTTTTCACTGGTGCTGGCACTGCCACATCATAATCTGCTGCCCTTTTAGAGATCTAAGCACAAAGATCACAGATTTACAGTCAGCCAACAGGGAATGCCTTGAAAGGGACTGTCAGCTCATTTATGCTCCTGCTGACCACTCTGATGCAATACTTTTGTAAATATCTAATTGTGTTAGAACTGCACTTATTTTTCTACCATGTAAACACAGGTTAAGGTTTGGGACTTTTTTATTCCATCTCACAAGACCACTACAGTTTTTTCTGAAGCATTCATAATTTCAATTCAACATATTTGCCAGAGGTAGGTATTTTGTAAGTGGCTTTATAAAGGTTCACTCACTGCACTCAAAAATGAATAGACATATTTTAACACTACAAGGTCTAGGAATTGATTCAGAGCTCATTTACACTTCTATAAATTAAAGAATTCCATTTAAGTCACTTTGCTATAATGTTTATAAGCCATCAGGAATTATTGCAAAAAGATAATACTTGTATCAAGAATGAGAATAACATTTTCCAATTTGCATTTTTTACTGCATTAAGATATTTACATGCTAAAGAGTGCATATTGTATGTAGTATTAATAACTTTAAATCAATTTAATATTCAGTGCAACTACATTAATGTAATGTTATGGTTAAGAATTTAAATGCAAAAATGACAAGAAATTTTAAAGCTGTTTCTCAGAGCAGACATAACTCACTTGTATATAAATTTCAACATAACTGGAGTAGTAAAATTATGATAATTAATTCTTTAAAAGAGACTTTTAGGGAGAGGAAAATATCACATCAGGGATTGTTCAATATCTTATAAGCACTTTGCTGTTCAGTAGCCACTCAGAGTCAAGCAATCTCAAATGAGTCCTGCTTCATCCAGGTCTTGGACAACCCCTGCAGCCTGCTCAGAACCGTTTCTGACTTCATTTGTGGGGGTAAGCAAATTTGTTCTGGGTAAAACTAGGGTTCCAATGAGGAGTACACAACTGGTTTCAATTAATACACACTCCTCACCAACTGGTTGAGGTTGGATAAGGTTTTGAGCAACCTGGTCTAGTGAAGGTGTCCCTGGCCATGGGCAAGCTGATGGAACAAGGTAGTCTTTAAGGTTCCTTCCAACCCAAATTATTATATGAACACTTTTGAGTAATTTTCTTAGTGTCTTACTCAGTCATTCTCTACTCCAACCCAGAGCAAAGTGTTGAGCTGTTTTAGCAGCCACTACCAGCACCAGTGTTAGGATTTAATCAGTTTGCAGGCACAAAGTCTCCACCATCCTCAGAAACAGACTTGGAACAAATAGTAACACTGAGGACTACAGATTATTCAACCACTGCCTTCAGCTATCACTACTCTTCCTTAAGATTTTCCTGCAAATTAGTTATTCCCAGTATTTGTTTTAGATAGGGCAGGCAGAAAATTTTTTGTGGTGTCCTCTATTTTTATTCGGCATGTAGGAGGAAAGAGCTTCCTTCTACTCAAGTACCAAGTAAAAGAAGCCATGATTAGTAATGTGAAAGAGAAACCCTCCATAAGGCCTGAAAAAACTCTCTTGACAGGACTTGTAAAAGGGCTTATGGTTGTTAATGTAATTTGATTCAGAGGCACAGGACAAATACTGGCAAGATATTCTCAACAAAGTAACAAAAAAGACTTTACTGGAAATTTTAGAGAATCAGAGAACTTTGGCAAAATGTTTAGAGTAGCATTTAGTCAACATGAAACACTTTCCAAAGTATTAACCATTCAACTTCACTGTGAATCTAAGGCCAAATTATTTATGTCTGCACAGGAACTCACCACAAAACCTTCTCTCCTTACCATTTGCTAAAAATTGTAGCTTAAGGAACAAATGTTTTGAAATCATAAACAAAGGTAATCAATCAGGTGTGTCAAACAGGCATCTGCTCACCCATGAAAGCACATGAAGTGGCATATAAAGGTCATGACAGGAAAACTTGACTTTCGACCTAATGGGGTCAAGGTGTCGGACCTTGTGCACCTTTTTGGATGGCAGCACACTCACCCAGCATCTTGCATGTTCAGGGGAAGTCAGAAACCCCATGTCTAGGCTCAAAATCCCTAGGAATTAACCACAGACTGTTTGTATGTATTCTGAGGGAGCAAATCCTTACTGTAGCTGAGGAGTCTGTGTGTCCAAATCAACAAGTGGAAAAATGATCAACCTTGTAAACCTAGAAGTGTTGCTCAGAGATGAAGATCTCAAATAAGTCCATTGTCCAAAGAGGGCTAAAAAGGTGGTGAAGGCCCTAGAGAAGAAACCTTATGAGGAGGTGACTTGGTCTGGTCTGCCTGGAGGAGACTGAGGGGAGACCTCATTGCAGGTACAACTTCCTTGTGAGAGGAAGAGGAGGAGCAGGCTCCCATCTCATCTCTTTGATGATCAGTGGCAGCACCCAAGAGCACAGCCTGAGGCTGTGCGAGGGGAGGTTTAGGCTGGATACCAGGAAAAAGTTCTTCACCCAGAGGGTGGTTGGGCACAGGAACAGGCTCCCCAGGGTGGTGGTTATGGCCCCAAGCCTGGCAGAGTTCAAGGAGTGTTTGGACAATGCTCTCAAGTACATGGTGTAATTCTTTGGGCTGTCCTGTGCAGGGCTAGGAGTTGGACTCAGTGACCCCAATGGGTCTCTTCCAACTGAGGAAATTCCAGGATTCTATGCATTTTAATCATAGGATTTTTATAAGCACTGTTTGGGTACACTCTTACTCCCTCTGGAGCTCTTCTGTCCTTGTATAGAAATGGTTTTTCATTCTTTTCCAAGACATAAGCATATACATATATATTCATGTATATATGTATGCATATATAAATGTACATATATATATATTTAAGTAAACGACTTAAAAATTAAAGAAGAAAGCAAAATTGAGACAGTAGCTACTAACTGAGTGGTAGTGTGAGTGATTTTTACAATTCTTCCTAAGCACATCACATGGAGAATACCTCTTTCTGAAACAGCTTCTGGGTCCTCTTGCATAAGTCAGCCATTGATGGAAGAAAACTATGCTGCTAGAAGAATGTTTAATTATTTGTTTATAGTTGTGATCCAGCGTCCAGGGAAGACTGTAGTCATACCTGTACTACTCAAGGGAAGACACAGGTTGACTCTTTGAGACAATGAAAAATTTGTACAAAAACATTTCCAATATTTTATGTTGATTCCATATTTTATGAGTAATATCCTTTGAGGAAAGTAAGCGAATATACAACCAGCTTTAATGTTGATACAACACTTGTGGTCAGCCACATTCTGAAAGCCAATTGATTTCATATGTTTTAGTACCCACCTGAAAACATCTTTAGAACTACTGCAGCTTCAGAGAGCTATTACAGTACTTATAAAAGACATTTCTTTTAGCTTGGAAAGGTCTTAGACAAGGGGGAATTCCTTTTGGGAAGGTCAGTAATTAATTAGAATTACTTTATGAATAGGAATTTTATTTAACAAAACCCAGCAGAACTGAAACCTAATGCCCCCAATGAAGGCACATATTTGAAGAATTATAGGAGTTGGCACAATTTCCAGGCAAAATCTCAAGCACTAAAAGGTCCTTTTTATAATTATCATTTTAGAAACATATGGCAAGTGGTTAATGTCTGAAAGTATGTACTTAAACAAAATTATGCTCTTTTTACACAGGCTAGTTGTAAGTCAAGTCTTTTTAGATAAGACTAATAAATAAAATATTGATTTATTCTTTCTTCCTCTTATGCATGTAGTCAAATGAGCTTTTTAATCTTGTCTTTTTATTATTTTTTACACATTATCATATTTATGTCCAATATTTTAGGGATCTATGATGTTCAGTTTCCAGATTCAGTGTTTTATTGTAATTTTTTTCCAGTTTAAAGGTGGCACAGGAATAAGGGACTTGGTTTTCTTTTGCTACATATGTTTGTGTCTGCTGAGGATGTCTGTGTCAACAGGCAAAAGTCATCATGAATGTTATAATATGACCTTGAGTCATTGTCAGAGCTGGGAAGATCTATTTTTCTTTATTATTATTAGAATTAGGAGGTAGCCAGAAGTGTTTATTCATCACTGTATAGCAACCATTTTAATCATTATTATATTTTGAAAGTGTCCTAACATATTAGAGGTCATCTTGCAGGGAAAAGTCAACAGGACCAGCAATGGCCAGGGCTGGGAATCACATCCATCAAAGAGCCTGGGCAGCAAGCACCCACTGAGGATCCATTTCCTGCTCAAACACTCCAACCAGAAATCTGGCTGGCCACTTTTGTCTGGTTGCTTCTTAAAAAGCTGCCCAGCACTTTTTTACCTTGCAATACCCACACACGTGCACACACACACACACCAGAGACTGCAGCTGTGGGAATGACTTTGCATGAATAAAAAGATGCAGTTTTTTCCTAGGGGAAAAAAAAAAAAAAAAAAAAAAAAAAAAAAAAAAAAAAAATTGAAAATTCAAGCTGCTTGCAACTCATCAGCTTGACAAAACCTATTATTTCTACGTTCACACCCAGCCTTGTGCACCATCATTTGTGGCTGCAGAGAGGTGGAAAAAGCAGAGCAGGCACAGAAGCAGGGAAAAAAAATCAACCTTGATGTTGCATTCCCTATTTAGCCAGCACACAATCTCACCCAACACTTACCCCAAGCATGAAAGTCTTTGGAGGCTGAATTCTGCACTCTCCCCTGTGCTGCCCACTGTGAGTTGGCCAATCACCAGGCCACTTGCTTTCTCATGTATGTAAGTTAGCAAATTAATACTATTAAATTGGCTTTGTAGAAACTGGGGATTTATACGAATAATAAACACTTCTGCGGGTTTTGGGGGTCTCTGTCCCAAACAGGGAACACAGATAATAGACTGTTTTGCTCAAGTTATGCTGCCCATAAATAAGCACAGTAGTAGTTTTGACTATAAAAAAGATTACAGGCTCATATATCATCCACCACAAAGCACACAGAAAACAAAAAAGTGCCATGAAATTTTTCATTTTCTCCTGTAAGAGCCAGATTAGCTGTCAAAGGCCAACATCTGTACCCCACAAAACCATGCTGCAGTTTTGTGCTGGGGATGTAGTTCCACACCACATTGAGGCAGGCTGGCCATTGACATATTTACATGATCAGTCTGATACACATGTAGAGCCAGACTCCAGCAGTGCTGCTTACTGAGCTTTCAGCTCACCTGGGCTTCTGCAGGTGACCCTGCACATGGGGAAACTTTTATTATAGTTAATGCTTTTGTTCCAGGATAAGAGATAGAGATGGACATTCTGAGTAGGCCAAGATGTCAATGAAATCAGCTACCAGAGGATAAGCCCCACCCTCTCATCACACACTCTGGATTTCATGTTGCTTATCAAAATACTTCCATTTCATGTTATTTCTGGATTTGATATATTAATTAAATGAATACTGCAGAAAGAAATTATTCCTTTAGTTCTAGCAACTGAACCACAAACCCTCTGTTGATGGAAGGAAGAAGAGAGCCCACTCCCCCTCCCCAACACACACACAAGTGGCAGAACTAAAGTGATTCTACCATTGCCTGGTTGAAATATTTTTTTCCTTATTTGTGTTTTCTTATTGACAGTAATGCATTTTCTAACAGATGAACTTACTGTCACTGTAAAAAATATGTGTTTTATTGATGAAGAGAAAATCATTAGCAGCAATGTTGGTGAAGGTGCAGATCTTGGTAGAAACAGAATGGAAAATACAGATAGTATATTGAATGGAACAACTGTCAGGAATATGGAGTTAGTCAAGTGCAAAGATGCAAGACAAATCACTCAAGGAATAAGAGCTATACAGTTGAAGTATCTGCAAGCAGTCCAGCCCTGCTAGCCAGAGTCAACTCTGTTGTACTAGGGGACAGAAATACTCTGGTTACTGAAAAAGCCAAGATTACAGATCTATTACAGCGATCTAAATGGCTCTGTAGACTCAGCTGGAACGAAGCAGGGCTCACAAGGCACGGCTCAGATCTGTCCTCAGCTGACCCAGGCTGGTTCCCTGCACAGCCACTGAACTGCCTCCATGTCCCTTGGCATGATTTGGGATCTTATTACCCTGATCCCCACGGCGATCCAGAGCCCATGCTCTGAGCTCTGGTGGCACAGCACTTCCCAGGAACAGAGCTTTCCCTGCATGGGATGAAACCAGCTCTGCCTGGTGGGGCTGTCACTGAGCCACCGCTGGCTCGATGCCACTGTCTGCAGGGCCATCTGGTACTGCTCTTCCCTGGCTCCCTGGCCATGGCAAGGGGCTTTGCCACCGTGCAGAAAGCACCTGGAGCTAGCTGGGGATTAGCTGCTTGCTAATTTGCTAGCTCTGCCTTTGTCCTGCCATTCATTTATTATGTAATGTACACCAATAACAAAGGAGAGATGGGTAAGGAGTTTGGAAATTATGTATTTTAATATATTCAGAGCATGGGTACTTTATTCCTGGAATTTCTCACATGTCCAACAAACAGTATTTAAGGACAGGTGCAATTTTAAGCATGCAACTAATCTCCTGATGTTTTGTGTTTGTGTTAAACATTTGCCATCTTACACAAAACCCTACAGAAAATTTGAATTCACTTTGCTAAAAAAAAATAAAATTCCATTGCTAAAAAACAAAAGAAGCTGACAAATAAGCCAATAAAGAAATTAATAACTTTCTATTGTAATCTTACTACAGCCTTCAGGAAAAATCCCCCGAGCTTCTGAATAAACCTTTTGCCCACTAAGTATAGCTTAAAGGACATATTTTCCATAGATACTTAATATGAAATTAAAGTGGAGTGAAACCTGAAGTGAGACCAGAAATCCTAGTGGACTGCTCTTCTGGAGCTAATTAGTGTGTCCTGAAGCTGAGTCCCAGCCAGGAAAGGCTAAGGGCACTGGAAGCTGCCTGCCTCTGCACCCAGCCTTTGCTGAGGCTTCACAAGCTGTGGTGGTGCCTTCCAGGAAACTCCTGTGCAAAGTGATCAGCAAATGTTAGTGCTGGGCAGGAATTTTCCACTGAAGTCTGTCCTTCAGCAGAAAAACCCCACAGTCACTGTAACAGCTACTGCCTCTCTCCCTGACCCAAAACAAAAATGAGGATTTTCATCTGCACAGTCCCCCTGGCACGGGAGGATGTGGTGGTAATTGATGATGAAAACAGTGGATCAGGGAAAGAAGTGAGGAATGCGTTTTAAAGCCTTCTATTTCATAAACACATCCATGTATTATTTCATATATGCATTTAAAGCTATAAAGCATTTGTTTTACACTGATTTTTATTCTTTTTATTAGACTATAATTCACTTCTGTGCATAATATACCTACATTAATAACATCATTAGGAGTTGCAGTGATCTTATAAATATCTTGTTAAGCTTGCAGAGGTCAGAAAAATCCAGCCTCATATCTACTCAATCAAAACATCCATAATCATCTAGTAGAATCCTATTCCAAACTGATGTTTCAACATATCATGGTGATGAGGAAAAATACAAATAGGAACCAAAGACAAACCACTGCAATGCCATCATGCTCCCCTGCCATTGTTATATTTTAAGTTGTATCACTTGCAGAAATGAGTTGGTTTGATTCTTTTCCAGCAAATTCTACTCCTTCATGTTGCAATGATGTTTGCTTCCTTCCTTGTTATTTCATTTAAACAGCAAGTCACTCCAAGCCGTTCTCCCATACATGTCCTGAAGAAAATTCCTTTCTTCTTTTATTGCATTTCGTCCCCCATGGCCCTGTCAATCAAAGTCTCCCTCAGAGAATTCTCTACTCTAGTTCACACAGGTTGCACTTAGGGAGATGCTGTTGGTTCAGGGAGCCATGGAAGCAAAATGATTCCATGAGGTTTTTGAACTGCAACTTGTTGGGGCAAATCAGTAGCACAGAAAATACAATGTAATATTGAAATCACACAGAAAAGATGTTTTACTGTTTTATCTTTTTTTTTTTTTTTTCCCCAGGCTCTTGATAACAAATGGTGTGAAATTTCAGTCTTTCAAGTTTGACCGGATTTGGGAAAAAAAACAAGTGTTGGAATACTTAAATTTTCCCACTAGGTGGAAACTCTAACTTTTAGGCCAGCTCTAATTAAAACCATTTTGTTTGAAATGAAGCAAACAAAACCCCCCAATATCAGGTTTTTCAAAACAATTCTTGCTCATGGAAAACATCAATCAGTACAACATGGACTAAATTCAACTGTACCCAATAATGTTGCTATTTATATATTATTTGGTTTTTTTTAATGAGTTTTAAGACTCAATTCAGTCTTAATTTGAATACTTATAGGTTCCATTAGATGAACATATCTGTCTTGCTGTGATAACTCAAGATTTTCAAAATCAAAGGATACATTACTTCTTAGTTACTATGCAAAAATCACAGAAACTGGAAACCAGTAAACTGGATAAATGGTAAAGCACTGATTTAATGAGAAGCTACCTGTGCTTAGGCATAAAATAACAATTGCAAATATTTTTTTGTAATTGCAAATGATATCTAGCCCTGTAGTAGTAAAGATCCTTGAACATTGACTTCCTCTAGACCATCACAGACAGAAGAAAAGCTTTTCTAAATAATTCTGAGGTTCAGAAAGATTCATCCTTTCTCAGAAAATAATTTTAGGAATCTAAGATTCTGGAAGTTATTTTGTAACGTGGCCTTTTTTCTTCCAAATTAAAAGTCTCAAAGTTGTTATAACATTCTAGTCAGTGTTTTGCAATAGATGTGCACAGTGAATTATATTGAATTTTTGTCCAGATTTGTAATTCTAAAGTTGGCACAGAGCTGATTTCAGGTATTTATGAAAGGGAAATACTCCACTTTCACCTAAATTTAGTACCTGTAGGTACCTATACTTAGACAACTGAAGCATCCAACACCTGCCCACTGGTAGCTAAGTTTGTTATTAAGAGCAACTCACATTTTTCTGTCAAGAAAAAAAAAAAAGAGAGAGACAGAGAAGAAGATATTTAGATAGTGCAGAGAGTATGGCATTATGAAGGATGAGTTGAGCTTTGTGGGGCCTGGTACAGGAGCATGCATTATATTTTGTGGTACTTGCTGAAAGAGAAACAGAAGCAGAAATCAGTAATTTGAAGTCCTTTGCTGGGAAACTGTGAGAGGCTGTTTTGGTCTGACACTCTTCAGGCTCAGAACAGACAACCACAAGCCTTGCAGCAGTGCCTGAGGCCAGACCATCCCCCCTCATCACATCTCACACTGGAGTGGCAGGGCAGGTACTGTGGGCAATGTCTACTAAAAAAACATGCCTGACCATGTCAGAATACATCCTGGCCTTTAGAAAGGACTAAAATATAAACTCCTGGTGCTGCCTCATGGTGCTTTCTAGTGTGCTTACAGGGAGGAGAAGACATGAATTTTGGACAGCTATGGCTAAGGGTGATGGGTCTGGTGAGATTAACAACATCACTCTTTCCCTGACTTGAGGGGTATCTGGGATATCCATGTTTGTAGCTGAGGGCAGGAGGGGAACTCAAGAGAGACTGTGGTATGAAGGAGAGGGGGGCAAGACTGGGAGGAACTGAAGATAAATTCATTTCTTGAAAAACAAGACTGCAGCTGGATACAACAGATGTAAAACTAGATGCTGATTAAAGATGGGACAGCTGCTGCCAGCTTTACCTGTTTGCTATTACAAGGTTTTGGTACCTTGCCTGGGCATGAGGAATTGCTGATAAAAGGCCTACTTGCAAATTTGAGGGCTAACCAACATATCTGGGTGCATAATTCCTTCAGGATGAAGTCTGATCTGACTGTCTCCACAGGATTCATTATTGCCATTGCACACCTCTATGAAAAAATAGTAGTAAGAGAGTGGGGCTTTTCTTTGACTTTTCATCTTATTTCTAAAATTTTGAGTTCTTTTCTCTTTTGGTGGCATATAAACTGCTTCATACCTAATATTAGCTTTGGTAGCTCCTCTAACAAATAAAAAGTCCATAACAGCTCGGTGACCATATGGCATTACATATGTTTAATGTGAACTGCAGGTGTAACACTCCAAAAATGTCATCCTTTAGCTGATCTGGATGTTAGTCCACAAATTGAACAAGTGGAGAGCCTCTCAACTTTGTTGTGCCTGTGAGCTATGGAGCAAGTGCTCTGTCAGGTACGTCCTCATGAATGCTTGCCGGGATCCCCAGGACAGCATCTGAAGCAGATTCTTATTTTTAAACTCAGATATTTGTTTTGAAAATAAAAAAAAGAAAGTTCCAGACATACATTGCTCGGCCATAACCTATAGTTACAACAAAATGAGCAGAGCTAGCTCTAAAAGGCTGCTTTGAAAACTCTAATATGAAAAATAAGTTTACACAAAGCTGTCCTCCAACCGCTTTTGACCCACAGCTCTTTGCAGGTGCTGAACAATATTTCTGGTCAGTGAAAAGGAGAACCAATCCAGCCTGGGCAATAACTTTTCCTGCAAGGCATTTACCAAGAATCAGGAGATTCCAGTTTACCCCCTTCTGCCCAACTAAACTAATACTAGGTTTATATACTAAGAGTTTCTAGTAAAGTGCTTTTTCAATTCCATTTATTTTTTCAAATGATTTTTAAAAATACTTTGAAATATCTGATGAGAAAAGTTTAGAAATTAGGCAAACATTTTCTTTGGATATCATGTCATAATATTTTATATTTTCATCATTTTTCATTATATTCTAGTGTATAAAAGCAATTCCTCCTCTCAATTCCTAAATTGTTGCTTAATTTTTACCTTCTCTTTCTAATTTGTGGGCATTGGCTCTAATACTGAACTGAGAAAATGGAGATTATCAGGTTCTATGCAAAGTGGATTAAAGACAAAAAAGTTAAGTAAGAAAAGTGACTGCTTTCTGGGAAAAAAATGCTTTAAAATAATTAAGAAGAAAACCTCATAGAGAGCCATAGCCCACAATCACTGAAATGTTGAACAAGCCATAAAGAAGTCCCTGATCCCCTAGAAACATTTTTTGAAAGTTCCAAAAATGGTATAAAATGTACCTTTAAAAAGACTTTAAGTGCTAAAACTATATCGACTTCTGGGTTAGGAAGGTTTTTATGATTCATACATCTCCATGACGTTTTCTACTTACACAGATGATCATGTAAGTGTAAAAATTAAGCGAGAGAGTGCAAGTGGAATAATTTGTATACTGCTCAAAGAAAATACTGGCAAGAATAAATGAATTATCAGTGTGTCTAGAGGAGCAGACTGAACCTTGAACAACCACAAATACGGCCAGTCCAACAAAGGGCACCAAACCTCATAGCAATGAGGAGGGGTTTCTTCATCTCTTTTCTTGGAATAAAAAGAAAGGATCTACTAGAATCTGCATAAATCAGCTTCCAAGGTGTGTCTACAATACCTTGTTCTGGTCATATCTCAATATTTTGACCATTCATGATTTATTATTTGAAAAAGAGACACTTCTCCTTTCCTTCCCATTTTAAATTTGCCCTTTTTTAATCAGAGAGGAAAAGGAGGTGTACTAAGTTTAGAATCTACCCAAAGATGGCTCAAGTGTCTACACTGATAATTTAGAAGAGACTTAGCACAAATGCATTAATACCACATCTGCAACACCATGATCAGTGTATGTCTTGGAGCTCTCCAGTGTGATTCTTAGGTGTTTATCTTTTTCTGCAATGCCAGATCAATAAAACACAAACTTTAACAAAGGCTTTTCCCTGCTGTAGTCAAGGACTGAGGTTAAATCACTTAAAGGAAGAATAGCCACAAGCCAAGCAACCCTCCTGTGATTAGCAAATGGCTATAAATAGACAGTGATAGTTGTCCCCACTCTCTCAGGCAAGGCTGTAGCTGTGGATCTTGCACAATAATTTTAGCAGGGATTCAGTAATAGAACACATTTATTAAATATAGAGTTTACAGAAAGTACAATGGTCAAATCATAAGGATTAATTCCCCACATTCATGTCTTCCTTCCCCCAAGAAATCTGCATTTTGGCAATGTTAGAAAAAAACTTAATTCATCACTAGGAACACCTTCCATTATTGTTTCTTTTCTCCATTTTTCAATTTTTTTTTCATATACCTTTAAAGTACACCTTTGAGAGTTCATACTTCGATTTTGATCTATTTGGCTTAGTGTTCTAAGTTATATTGAATTTAATCATGGGGTCACTTGAACCAAGTGGCTTTGCTGTTTCTAATCTACTAACTGCACATTTTTGCTGAGATTGGAAAGGACAAGTCCTATTAGTACTCTGACACCACAGGTCAATAACTCTTTATTTCTTCTATAATTTTATTTTTCATTTTGCCATGCTTTTCAGTTTTCCCAGTTCATACTGGGAAATTGAAATCACCCATCACTGCAGCCTGTTTGTTTTCTTATTTCCTCATGTTGTGCTGAGGACTGCTACTCTTTTCCTTATACTGATGGCTTGTTCCAGGAGCAGCCAGTATTCTTTTACTTTACCTAGTCTACTGCTAAGATGTGTATGTACCAAACATAAAGAATCATTTTAGAAGAAAACGTAGTTTTTCAGGTAGAAAAGTAATTCAGCGGATTCCTCACATATTTCTCATCTAGTTCTTTACATTTAATTAAGTTTAACCTCCTCTACAAATTCTTCAAGGACATCACAGGAGCAGTTTAAGGACATTACCTGCACACTGAAGCTGAATTCCCAACAATATCAATTTTAGAAAAAAAATTCTCAATGCTGTCACCTCATATTATAAAAACATTATAGCTGGGTCTCTGCAAGCCAAATTTCAAATCAAAGAAAGGATGAAAGGCCTCTCCTGTGATTTTCAGGCTGCTATCCCAAGATGATTTTAAGCCCACTGTCACTGGGAGAGCAAGTCTTGTCCCTCCTACCCCACAGCTGTGCCCTCATCAGCCATGCAGCCCCACAGAGAGCCAGCCCAGGAAACACAGCGTGTGGAAAACAGGAGAGGGCACCACAAGCTGCTGGGAGGCACTTGCAGGTGCCCTGTTAAGGCTCTGCACTGCAGACGGCTGTGGTGTCTCAGTCCTTGTTTTCTGTGGTTGTACAGGCTGCTGAGCCCACCCGAGTACGCTCACACGCACCGACTGCAGGTATAAATACACAGCAAAGTCCTTGGTTGTGCTAGGGGATGGTTAAGTTAACCATTGCATCTAAAGGTTCTCAATCTAAACAAAACATTCAAAAAAGCCTCTGTATTTGACTTCATTCAACAACAGAAAGAAAAATCCAGAGCAGAAGGTGAAGTTGTACTTGACCACACCTTGGGCTGTCCTTAACTTGTTTTGCTATTCCTGTAGATACTGCAAGTGCAGCCCCACATACAGTTTTGTTGCCACTCTGACTAAATGCTATAAAGCAGCCAGTCTTCAAGGCTAAATGCCCATGAGGCTCTATATTCACGTTCTGAGAATAACAATTCTTGATAACACACAGGAAAAGGTTTTTTCTATATAAAAAAGCATTAAGTGAATAGCAGGATATCCCCATTAGCAGTAAAGCTGCAATGCAACTTTTTTCTTATGAAGGCTAATCAAACAATTTCCTCCTTATGGTAGCAATGGTTTCTCACAGAGATGACTAAATAATAAAAGTTTTTTCCCACAAGTTCATTGGAAAGAAACATCAAAATGTGGGGTCTCTGCTGTGCAATGAGGCTTTTGGTTGGTAGGTTCTTCCTTTGTCCAGCCTGCTTAGGTGTTGTGTACTCTTATCCTGCAGCTTGTGTTAAAAGTCCCCCTATCTAGCAAGAAAATAATGATCATTTAATGACTAGGTCCTCAGATATATTTTTGTCTTTATGGTTCCTGTACTATTATGTTCTAGTGACGATACCAGAAGTGATGATTCTTATTTTGGAGGGATGGAAGACCAATAAAAACCATAAAAGACCTCAGGTAAGTCTTCCAGAGAGAAGAGCAATTTTTTTTTTTTATTTTCACCTATTGTTACCTGAAAAAAAAGATATTAAAAAAAAATTAATAAATTCTTTTATTTCTATCTTTTTTTTCTTTTCAGATCACATGTCTGATAATTGCTGGGGTCTGAAAATTGGGAGTGTCCATTAAAAGAAATTACAGTTCATTTCTTTCCTATTCAAGGGGCATAGATTATCCTCACTACTCCCATACCACATAGAGGCAATATTTACCCTTACTGGGCCTTGGAATTTAGAACAAAGCACACTTTAACTTCTCTCATAGCACAAGTAATAAAATGTAAGTTACTCAAATGGAGCCATATCAATGTATATTTTATGATGATCTGAGTCAGAACACATAATTTATTTTGGTTTGCTCCCTAAATATGGTAAAACTCACTGGTGGAAAGTTAGAGGAATTACCAAATATGCAGCACTCAAAAGAAACAAATCCACAGTTTAATCTGAAATTTATTTTTGTATCCTCTCTCCCAGTCAATGTGTATACTTTAGATACTTTTTTTGTATTTTAGTCTTACAGATAATGGTGTATATCTTTATAAATATTTGTACAAAAATATATACACACTATATACGTATATATATACATCAGTCTCCATGTATATATATATTTATAAAGAGGGAAAGCATGTTATCTTGGCTTTATATAAATGCATTGAGTTAAAAAGGGAAAAGGGAGAATAAAATTAGCTTGGTGTGACTGTGAGATTAGACACTAAAATTATCCTCCTGCAATCATATCTAATTCTCTAAACAACTTTAACTAATTTGCTTAGGCACACTACTTTGGAGTGAAATTAATGAAAAAAACATGCACCCTCTGTGTTCATTTTTCTTGAATAATCAAACCTCTAAATGTAACAAGAATTTTTTTCTAAGCTTTTTTTTTAATCAGTTCATCTCTGTAACACTCTCTTTGCTTACTCAAGCTGCCATTTTAGGCAATAGATTGTGCTAGAAGTGCTCATATTCCCTGCGTTTATTCATTTAAGGAACTTAAATGACATTACATGACTATAGCCACCTATGAAATTTAACAAAATTTGCCAATATCAGACGATATTTTCCCTCAAAAAAAAAAAAAAACAAAAACAAAGAACAAAGCCAAACAAAGAAAAAAAAACAAAAAACAACCTACAACAACAACAACAACAAAAAAAAAAAAACAAAAAAAAAACAGATAGCATTTGTTCATGTGAATTTGACCACAAAAGAAAAAAAACAATAGCCAGACACCTAATTTATCACAGGTGAGTCTTTTTCAGTTTGGTTTTCACTCTGTTCCAGGCATTAAACAATTTAGAAAGACTATTAGCACTGATTTGAGTTTGTACCTTTCCTCATGTTGTGTGTTTCTGAAAATTCAGTTAATTTGCCCAGAGCTACAGAGCTCATTCCTGAGAACACCAGTGCTCACATTGCTACTAAGAAAAGAACTGGTTCTGTGCTTGTTTGGCATTTTTTCACTCTATCAATGTATTTTACCACGTGCAAATCCATGGAAGCAGTTAATCAGTCAAAGAAGCACTTACAACTTCTGGTGGCCTTTACTTGTGAATTCTTTCCTCTGTCTCATCCCATCTGCTTCTGTGCCTCATGCAGATCAACCAGTAACCTGCAGAAGGGCCATTAACAGTCAGATGGGCTCGGGTTTCAGGTAGCCCTGGTGCTTGTCCTCATTCTTTGTTTCCTAAAGAGTCATATGCAAGGTTTGTAATTAACGACTTTCCCTCTGGCCACTGTTTGGTGGAAATCCAGCCCAACCCAATGCCACCCTGAATAATTGTGGGCATGCAGGCTAAGCAAGAGTGCTAAATATTTGAGGTTTAAATAGGCGGGCAATTCCCCAAAAGAGATAGTGTGTTCTGAGTTTGTGTATAATGACATCACTTTGCAAGATCACAATTTTCTGCATTCTGGTAGAACCAGTCTTCCAATGTGGTTGCTACACAATAAAACTTAAGTTCTTGTTACCTGCTGCTGGAAAGACTGATCTCTCACTACTGTTGGTTACAACAATTTTGTCCACAGGGATTTTCTTGTATTTTATTCAAATGTCAAGTATAAAGCTAGAATATGCCTTGTGAAATAGCTTAGATGAGCAGTCTAGAGATGCCTAGCAGGTAAAGCATTCAGGCAAACCAAGTATTTTTGATTCTTAGCAATACTACCTTCCTAGTACCTTTCAGGGCATTTTCTGCAAGGTAATAGCTTTTTCTCATTCTATAATTCTTAATCTGTGAAGTACATATGACAGACCTAAATGATAAATAACTTGATGTTTGCTTTGATAAATTCAATATTAAAAATAATACTTCAAGAATCTAACTAGAAATCATTTTCCTGTTTTACTCACTAACTGTTACTCTGTGTAAACTAAATACAGATTGCTTACAGAGAACACTTAGCAACAGTGCTGCAATTATCTTTGTCAAACTTCTGGCAAGTTTAGATATTTTGTCTGAAAATTGCATGTGGAAAAAGCAAGTGCAGCCTGTGGAACATTTGTAGTATATTAACATAGATTTTTGGTTTAGTGTCTAGTAGCCCAAAAGTTCCAGGGTTTCAAAAGCATAACATAATTTAGCATTGTAGAAGACCTGTGCTATCCTCTGCTGTCACTATAATCAATCCCAATGTAGCAAAATATGTTTAAACTGGTGTAATTCCATTGTAAATGCAAAAATCTAGGCCATATATTTCATGCTGTTGCTAACACTGCCAGAACCTGAACACTAATAAGGTGCTAATTAGGAACTGCCATTTAAGTCTATCGTGCTTTTGCATGTGAATTTACCATATGCTCTAGATCAGATTTCCTACTGTGAAAAAGCTGAGATGGCTCAAGTGTATGATGGGCAATAAACCACTGCTTTTCAGTATCCTCCTCTCTAAAAATGCCTTTCGTCTGCTGATTGTAAGTGTGGGTTTTTGAGATGATCACCATATGTTTCTGCATCTTTTTTATTGTTTATTTTATCTGCTTGAGAAACCTGCTTTGGAAAATTATGGTATAGTGCTAGAGAACTGTCCATGATTAATACCAAGAGCTACCCATGTGACTGCATTCTTCACACATTTAACAGGGTCTATTTATTAACATTAGAGATTTGCAGCAAAATGAACCACATAATCAATGTTGTTGTCTGTTGTAATATGTTTAGATTACTTTAAAATTAAACTTCATTCCACTTTTTATCTGCGTCCAGATGTTAAATGCAGTAGAAATACCTGATATTACAGATAAGCCACCTGTCCCAAGGGGCTTGTGCATGTGGCTTTTTAGTCCTGAATTTAGTCACAGTAAATAGGAACAGTCTTTTTCTTGTCACGGTAAACAGACTTTTCAAACAATGTATTTCTCAGAACACAGGTATTGTATGCAGAGTTGAAAATGAGAAGACAGCTTAATTTGGAAAAAAACCCAAACCCCACAAAGTTCAGTTTAACAGTCAATTCCATGACAGTCAATACTTCATCTTGTTGTTACAAAACTAAGCCATTATGTTATAATAAAGTCTCAGGTTGCTGGAAACTGAATGCTTTTTGGATGTTTGCAAGGCAAAATAAAAACATGTTCTGGATAGCATCAACAAGAGTGCAAGTAATTGAGATCTGACTTAGATTTGTTGACTTACTGTGAAAATTCAATGTTCAATATAAATCAGGATTTTCCATTTCTTACATGTGTTGATGTGGGCTACTGGTAACATCACATTGTGGAACAAAAAATAATGCCTGCAGCTCTTAGTCATGTGTGTTTTCCCTGGGCATAGTTCCATATGGGTCCATTGGGAGAAAAAAACCCAAAAGATTTACAGGAGAAAGGAATACAAAGTCTGACCTCCAAGGAACACTTATCTTCAAAGAGTATCTGAAATTCAGCCTGCCCTTCCTAGCTGTCAACAGCTTTGTGTGCAGTATCTAGACAAGGCTTCTGTCTGCCATGTGTGGAAAGAACAGGCTTGATCTGCACACCTGTGATACAGAGGGAAAAATCTCAATTTACACCTTGGAGGAGGCCCTGGGTATTTCATAGTATCTATCATTAGGGTTGGAGAAGACCTCGAAGGTCATCGAGGCCAACCCTTGACCTAACAGTACCACCACTAGGCCATATCCCTAAGCACCCCATCTACACTTCCAGGGATGGTGATTTCACCACTTGAAATGTCAATGTTTCAATGTTTGATCACTCTTTCACTGAAGAAATTTTGCCTAATATGCAATTTAAACCTCCCCTGTCTGCGCCACAGAAATTTGAGCAAGGTAATGTTAGTCAAAGGGGCTCACAGTCTCTACTCCAGCAGAGGTGAAGCTGATACAGCACCACAGGACAGGCAAGACAGAGGACTAACTTATCTAATGAAGCAACACTGTAATCCTTAAATGACCACCTCTCTAACTGGATGCAGGAGTGCCAGTTTGAAATCAAGCCCACAGGCAGAAAAGCACGGTATTGCATTGCCCCCAAAGCAACTTGGCAAGGAGATAGTGACTTAAAAATCATAATATCCCTCACAGACTCTCCCTTGTGCTGGATGGAGATGAAGTGACATATAGCTCCACCTGGGGTGATGTATGAGCCAAGAAACATCTGTGTCACTGTGCCATCAGGTGTGCTGGCAAATTATGCTTCTGCTCGCTCTTCATCTTCATCCATCTCTTGCCACTTGTCTGCACAGAATGGGTTTTTATTTGCTCCTCAGAGCTCACTCAGGACTTGCACATAAAGCTATGATAACTCCTGAGCCTAAAGAAGAATAGGGTGATTTCCTCCTCCTCACACTTTTAACTTGGGAGGCAAAAGGTTCTTCATTTTGCAGATTGGAACACACCTTTCTCAAAAGCAGCATATATGTTCTGTAACACATTTAACCAAGAAATTATTGACACACAAGAGGAACTGCTGAAAAATACCATGTTCGAAGAGATGCTTTCACAAACATTGATTTACAAGTAAAAAGTTTAGGTGGATATTATTATACATTCTAAGTTAAAATCTTTCTCATAATTTCTATATGATATAGTGGAAGTGTGAACATTAATATTAACTTCCTTCTATGTAAACTATCAGGAAAAATGATAGCATGAAATTTAGAGACTAACAGGGTTGCTAATATCTAAATAATATTGCAAATCATGGTAGCAGAGCTAGCTACTTATTTCTTGGAAAAAAAACATCAGCAAACCAATAGCACCATTAGATGCAACAAAGAATACCCCAGCTTTGTCTGGCTGGTTTACTTTAGATCTCTTTTTGTTTGCCTGGAGACATAAAAGATCAACACAGAGTGAAACACCATCACCTTTTACGAGAAAAAACCTGAAACAATGAAATGGATACTATTAATGGTGACCTAACAAGATGTTTAAACCAATGGTATTTTAAATAATGTCACAAAGTTAAAGAGCACAATAAGAGCACACAGCATAGAAGACAAAAATTAATTGTTTATGGGCCCTGTACTGGCATGGACGGACTCTCTGGGGAATTGGCTACAGTGCAAAAACTCAAAACTTCAGGGTAGCCCTGCTGATCCTTTAATCACTGCATCCCTCGCTGAAAACAAAACTACAACAGAAAGTAAAACACCAGTCTCTGAATTTCTGCGCTTCTCTTGGGCTGCATTGTTGGTATTTGATGAGCAGCAGCCCCAAACTCAGACCTGAGGGAGGAGCCCTGCTGATGCGGGGCAGTTGCTTGTCCCTAGAATCCCTCAGAGTGGGAAGCCCACTGGTTGGTGCCTGTGTTGCTCCATCCTCAAAAAGCATCCTCCTCTCAGCTCACCAAAATACCTCTCTGCAGCTGACAAATTTGTGCTAGCAGACAAAAATAACTCTGCAGGGGAAGTTTACAAGTACTTGCTGGAATGTGTATAAATAAACGTTGCTCTTTCCAAATATATGCAGGGTATGCACCTTTCACATACCCTAGGGCCCCCCCATAACTGCAGAGTCCCAAAACCAGTGTAGAGCAGAGATTAAACTTAAGCGTGTTAGAAAAGCGCCTGGGCTTGTCATAGGGAAATAGTGGTGATTTTAGGCATAAGACCCTGTACAAGGTCAGGGAAGGGCAAGGTTTGGCTCAGCAACAGACAGCTTTGGTGACTTTGCACAAGTGTTTGCACCTCAATCCTCCCCTGTGTAAAACAGCTCTGTAAGGTCTGCTCATCTGCCTCTGTCTCGCTGTTCAGACTGCAGCTTCCTCAGACTTTGTGCAAAATGTGAAAGACTCAATCTGCATTACAGGATGCAACTAGATATTTGTTGTAAGGAGTTAAAATGAGACTGATTTTCTCCTATGCAAGCAGGATGGCAAGACTCAGAAGGGGTGGAAAAGACGTCCAAGTCTGGCCATCAAGTACCTCCTGATCTGGGCCTACTCATTGAATTCCAGGCTCAGCTGGACACACCTCTGTCATGAACATTCCTGCTTGGATGATTTTCAACTTTATTTGAAGCACCTTAGGTCCCCCATTTTTTTTGAGAAAATAACCTGATATGAGGCCTTTCACAGCTTTCATTGGCCACGGGAAGAAAACATCAGAAAATTAGTATTTTGGATGATGGAAAAACTCTCAGAGAGAGTTTAATATGTTCAGGGAATGAGAAACACGGAAAAACTATCAAAGTAATACCATGGTGGAGATGCAATTCAGGCAGCATATCAAGAGAAGTGAGGGCAAAAAGAGAGAAATGTTGCACTTTGAAAGCCTCATAGGCTGAAACACAGAGTGCTTTCTTTGATTTGCAGTTAAAATTCACCCAGTGTCAAAGGAAACAGGGGCAAAAATTGCCTTCATCACCACCCACCTTAGCGTTTTGTACCCCAGGACAACCCCTGAGCAGTGTGCAGGGGGAAGGGAAGGGAAGGAAAGGAGAATGCACAGGATTGTCCAGGTCTGACCTTTCATTCCTTTTGCTTGAGAACCTCAGTAGTTGTTTCCTCTCTCATTATCACCACACATTTCAGCTGCTGCCATGAGGAGTGGCATTCTTGTTCTCTGCAGTCAGTCAGTCATTTGTGGAACACGACTCTCTTCCTAATTTACAGCAATTTCTCACAGAATGCTGAGGTAGCAACCTGCTTACTCTTGCTCATATGGTTTTGTTTTTATAAACTCATGTTAAATGTGAACAGAACAACCTTATAACCTTCTATACCAGTTTAGAGATTTAATTGCAAGCCAAATAAAAGAGAAGCAGTGACAGGTTGGTGTTACTGAACTCAGGAGCAAATCTGTGTTCTTTTTCTTGAAGTTCATACAAGCTGTGTCAGAAGAGATCAGCCAGTCCACCAGCTTGTGGCTCACAGGACATTTAGTGTAGCTCAGAAAGCAGAATAGAAATAACTTTACCTAAGTGTGTCCTTGTGTTAGCCATGTATTAAGGTCCTTTCTGTCCTTCAGAAGCACAGAAGATATGGTTTTAGTTGTATATAAAAATGTCTGCTGTCTAGGGAGAAGCTTTGCCCCTCGCACCAAGGGGTTTCTGTGAGATGGGATGGTGCTCCATCAGAGATGTGGCTGCTGAGCTCTTCAGTCATCAGTAAACAGTTCCCAGAGTAGGTCCATTCATTTCTGTAGGGCCATTTATAAAACAAATTACCGTGCATGCAAGGTAACATTAATGACAACTGCTCCCTGCAAATAAATAGTACCTGGAGGCTAAGAAACCTGGTGGAAGCACTGCTTACTTGAATAACAAACAAAGCTTGTGTTTAAAGTGTGAACATTTTGTTTATTCAAACAGCATTTAAGCCAAGCATGACAACAATAAAACTTTTTACTTCTATTTTCCTGTCACTCCAGAGCCATGGTTTGCTAAATGAAAAATGAGTTATTTCTTTAGCAGTTATCCCTATTTCCTTTTCCTTATGATGGGTGATTAGTATCCACAGACTTCAGTGGAGTGAGTCTTACAAGGGGGGCAAGTGAATAATCCTTCATTTGTTTTCAGTTTCTAGGAACACAGTTTCTTTACCTGTTGCTTGTTTTAAAAAGTTGACCAAAATTGTCATGAAGCCTCAGAAAATAACTTAGCATCAGTTAAGCATGTTTTATGTTACAATACAATAAACCTCTCACATCAATTCTTCCAATCCTCTTTTTAAAGAGAATCAAAACTTTGCGTGCCATGGAGTCAGTGGGGAAATGTGCAGTCCCTAGAAATTCATCTGGTATTCATCTTAAGAGCATTTATCAGAATGCATTCATTTGGCATTCCTGTGGCTGTCACACGTAAAGGGAGTTCATTATAACACACACAGCTAATGAGCATATAAAGTGTTACTGAATCAACATTACAGTGCAACATTTTCTTATTTGCATTATTCACGTGCTTCAGGTTTTAATACAAACCAGGAAAAGAATAAAAGGGCAGCTTTGAAAGGAAAACAAAAATTATATGCACATGTGCTTTTCCACTATCTACTATAATACCACTTCTTTCTATGCACCTGCTGCTTCCTGCCTTGTTTGTGTGCATTGTTTTATAAAAGATCTCTAACTCATCATTCTCTTCATTTTTGGGGATTTTTTTTCAAGCTACATTCAGTTACTCTCATTCTTTTACTTTCGTACTCCATGCCTCCTTCCTACAGTGTGCCTGCAACACCTTAATTTCTGCCTTTTTAGAAGAAAACTGGATTCACACTTATTTTTCTTGCTGGGAGGAGAAGGGCAGGAGCCTTAGTTTACAGAATAATTCCTGTTTCAGGTAGCTTTCCAACCCTGTCGTTCATAGGGAGTTTTTAATGTTGATCCACCTCAAATCCCCATTGCAGAATCTGTGCAAATATTCTTAAAAATCATCAAATTCTCAGCAATAACGTAAAGAATTTCAAATAATATTGTGCATTTTCTCAAATCCGTTTAGCATATTCACCCATTCCACTAAAGTCTGCAGCACAGAATTGTTTGAAGCTAGAAGAACAAGATTTTGCTGCAGGTGTTTAGACAGCCTAAGCTTTAATTTAAGTCCATATAAACAACTACTCTAAGAAATTAGACCATTTACTTGGTGTCTGAACTGTTAAAACAATGGAAAATTTATAAAAGCTTGTCATGATTACAAGTGTGATTTTGTATTTGGCTGTTAAAAATATGATTTTGTAAGTGCAACTAACTCATATGTAGTAATTTAAGGTGAGTGGAAGAAACACGGCTTCACTTATATCAGAGTTGTTTTTTTCCTCCATTACAGTTATCATGCTCCCAATTGTGTTTGCTTAAGCACTGAAACACATCTGGGCCTGGTAAACAGCTAAATAACAGTATTTCTTGTTTGTTAGAATTTAGAAGCAGCATAATGAGAAGAGGAAATCTTTATCAGACAGAATTATCGAAGACTTGCCTTCATTGAGGTAACACAAATATTTGTGTGTGATTGAAAGAAAAGAAAACAGAGAAGAGACTGCAAACATAGATTTTTAAAGAGAGACTACAAGATACAGTAGTAAGAGATACGGAAAATTAAAGGGATAAGACCTTTTGTTATCAAAATGAGGGTTGTACATCAAGGGAGAGCCAAAACTGCATCTACAGACACTTTTCAGACTCTAGTATATAAGGCATATCTATTCACAATTTTAAAATAAGGACTGGATATAAAAATTACCGATATAAGACACTACTTTGGGTGTATTTTAAAGTAATTTGAAGCTTGTTTCTTTCACTGCTTTATTTCTCCTGCAAAATTATCAGTATACAAAATCTCAGAGACCTCGGAATCCCTGAGGTCTGGTGAGGTCATAAGACTGGGGAGAGTTGGGACTGCCAAAGCTGTTTCCATGCAGTAGGTGAAATGTTGATCACAAATTAGATATACCAGCTGAACATCACACACAATGTGCAAACATATAGTGGGGTTTAAATGGAAGAATCCTTACTGTGTCTACTAAATCCCTTCCCTGTCCTAAATATATTGTTTTCTTGGAAAACATTTCCCCTTTCACATCAGTGATTCTGTTGCCAAGTTCTGTCTGCTAATCATCTACAATTCAATTTTGGGGAATATGTTCAGCTGCTTAAATTCTCTGCTCAGCAGACATACACTGGGATTTGTTTTCTACCAAAAATTAGAAAAAGTGTTTGAGAGGTACTGAACAAGAATGGAAACATAGTTGTTAGCACTTTTAAATGTTTTCCTCTAACTACATAAATGGAAGAGCATCCATTTAACCAAAAGCTACTCCCAAGCCAGCAGTCAGACCTGTGCTCCACATGACTCTTCTATTACTTGCAGATTGTTATTTGCTCTAAATAACAATCTAAATAATTCCTGCAGCTCTGTTTTATTATGATATTATCAATTGCTGCTTTTTGTTCCTTTGGATAAATGACTCATTTGATAAGAGTTAAATACAGGAAGGTAAAGCCAGGTCATAATATCGTGCTAGAAAAGTGTGTGCAGCACATGACATAAGCTACAGCACAGCGGGGGTTTAGGCTTTATTGACAAGCCTGAAAACATTATCTCATAAATTCATTGCACATAATTCCTGAGTAATCAAGGATTTTGAGCATTTTTATGTATTTTTTAAATGAAATATGCATATTACAGATTGAAAATAATGAATGTTATGATTGGGAGAAATGTACCACTTAGATGCACTCAAAGCCTTCAACCAAACCCTTTCATTACAGAAGAATAATTTTAGGCTAAATATTAAAGAAGTTGGAGTCTCCTTTAGGTAGAAATCTCCAGTTTGTGCTTTCTGGTAGCAATAAAACTTTCATTGCCATTTTTTTGAATATAAAATCCATTTAAACAGAACATAAATGTATAGTGAAGCCCACCTGACACCACAGTGACTCAGTTTAAGGATGTACAATGATAGAAGCAAGGCTTTAGAGCAATATGTCCATGATCACCATTTGCTTATATAATTTTACAAAGACCAAGTTTGCAAAGAGACAAAAGCAAATCTCAGCCCTCATCTGACTCCCCACTGGAGCCAAGGTCAAGCAACATGACAACCCTCTTGGAATAACCCTGGCAAACCCACTTTGAGTCTTCTGAATTCCCTCAGAACAACACCAGACCTTTTTGAGAGCAAATTGCCTTTTCCTTCTCTTCCCACTGCTGACATGGCTACAGGATCTCCCTAAAAAGGACAGCACACCCAGGACCTGCCCATCCACCCCTCAGGTAAGTGTGCTCTGTGATGCCTTTGCTAAGAGGCAGCAGAAGCTTGGCCTTTCCTCTTTTCCATATTTCAGAGCTCTCTCAAAAGTGGTGATCTTGGATCTCTGCTCGATTAGTTTGAATTACAGGAGATAATTCCGTCTTGCCAAGTATTGAACTGTGCAATGTAGGCATGTACACTCAAGCTACTTGGCTGAATGCCCTTTACAGTAACCTTAATTCATCTTACACTAAATTAGGACATCTAAATCACTGCCACCAAATCACCAGACAGCTCAGAGGACAGCGAGGCAAAGAAGATATTTAATTTTCTAATAAGCTCTACTATTTACCTGTTCTCTCCATGAATTGCTGTGTGTCTCCTTATAACATTATTCCTTGTTCACTATATAGTATCCCCTTATGTCTTTATTCTCTGTCCACCATAGAAATCTTTCAATAACAATATGATTCTTTGGCTGATATTAACAAAGAATGAGTGCCAATGTCCACTCTTATTTTCATTAAATGATCTATGCCTTTATATAGATCCTATTCTTCATATGTCCTTGTGTAATGGCAAGCAACAGGTTTCTTAATTTTTCATTCAATATAGCTTTCATTTATATTTTATTCATTTAAACTGTCCTTGTCTACAGGGAATATGCTACAGCCATATAATAGATTTCAAGGCTCTATTGTTTCTGCACTGAACATCAGGATAAAGGACTGGAAAAGATTGTTATAATAAAGATAAAGAACTAGAAAAGACAGTTATACTTGAAGAAATTACTGTACACATTTAGACACACTTTTCTGAGAACCTGTTTTCCTCCATAGAGTGGACTCACTATTGGAAGAGACCTGGGTTCAAATGGCAGTTAAGTACATTTGTTTGTCTGCAAAACTGGGATAGTTGTACTGTCCTACTTCTGCAGATGAGGTCAATAACGTTTTATTCAGTATTAAATAATTTGAAATGTGTTCTGTTAGCTGAAAAAAATAATCATAGACTTCAATTCTCTGGTTCCAAGGAGAGGTGAAATTGTATTTCAAAAGGCAAATCTCAAAACATGAAAGGTCTGTGAAGAAAGTCAGATAGAACTCAAATTGTACCATGCTACCTTTGTCCTGAGGAAAATTTGTCTATGTCTACAAGATTTACTGATGTAGGATATATCTCTATGATGAAAGTGTCCAAAATTGCCAGGAAGAATCTCCAAACAGGTGCTGCTGAGAAAGAACCCAGTTGAAAAAGTAGTAAACACATAGCACAACTCTATCAGGCTGCAGCTCTAAGGGACATAATGCCTGGAACCAGTTCTTCAACCCATTTATTCACATCTCTCTACTGTGGAATGAACTTAAACAAGACTGGATGCAGTCAATAACATGCAGTGCCAGAACAATTGCATCCAACTAAAACTGGAGCTTTTCTGCATTTCTGTTATGTGCCACAATCTTCAAGTTCTTCTGTACTGAAAGCAGCTACTTCTGCTTGATTTTTTTTCTTTGTCCATTGGAGTAACATGTGATGACCCACAAAATTCTGTAAAATATCACTGATGTCAGTGGTTAAAATGCAAGCAAAAACTAATATTAAAAATGCAATCTGCAAAATATCCATTTTAATTAGTACATTTGACATATTAAAAATCAATACTTAAGCAGTAAAAAGATTCTGCAGTTTAGGCTACACTCCACATGAATGATCATTTCAAAACTAAGAGATGCAAATTTAATCAATAGGTTTAAAATTTTACATCACTTGAGGTACTCGAATTGCTTCTAATCAGCCTAGTAAAGTGAAAGCATCATTTAATTGTTGTTCCTACCCCCTCTTTGAAAGACAAGCCCAGCTTCAGGCTGGATTCTTCTCAGAATAAGATAGATTATCTGCAGCTTTTGCTCTTCCTTGTTATTCTTGACAATTAAAGCTATATTATAATGTCAGGAAAACAAATAGCTTAAAATCCCAGATATGATTTCATCATTAAAGAAACTTGAGCTGAATCAATGGATTTAAAAAAATAATATTGGTAAAGTGTCATTTTCTCATTGTAATACATTTAACAAAGCTAAAGCATTTTGTTGCTGATGAGAGATCAACCTTCATATTTAAATCAGTCTTAAAATTCATGTGCTTATTTTCCAGAATTATTTTTAAAAATTGCTCAATTTGTGAAATAGGCGGTATAAAGTGCTCATGTTTAGGTAACTCATAGTATAAACCACAAATTGTCAAAAGTTAAAATCCCTTCTTTTTTCCCCTCCTAATTTTTTGATTTTACAACCTACATGTTAACAATGTTGTCACACCCATCTGTTAAAATATCTGCAAGGCACCTTGAAATAAAATTCACACTAAATTTTAGCCCTGAAATACATTTTATTTTTCCAGAATGTTTGTCAACAGCTTGTTGACTATAATTCTGAAAAAGGGCAAGAAAAACGGAAGACCTGGTTTTACATTTTTACATGACAAGTCACACTGACCTTGATAGAACTACTCACTTGATGACTTCTTCCATCTGGAATTAGTATGATTTTTTTCACTGTATTGTCTAGAATTATAACTGTACAGTAATAATTACACATGCAGTTGAACCTATCTTAAAAATTCTCCAGCTCAACATATAGCCTGGAGATTTTCAGGCTAAATCTTTTGACAGCATGCATAAAGCCTACATTTCCTTTGAAATGGATAGGTGGAATTATAATGGAGAAGTATGTAACAAATTTATTCTTTTTCCTTAAAAGTTTTCTGTGGTAAGTGCTGTGTGAGAAAGCCCCACACTTTGAAATGGAGCAGAATAACTTCATCAATTCTGGTATGCCACTACCCAGCTATTTATCCTGCAATAGTATTACATTCATATAAAAAAAACTTTTTGACAACATATTTAAATTGTTATTCAGAGTTTTCCAATATGCCACCAGAATTACATAAATAATTACGACCTGGGGTTACTAGTGGCTTGTCTTCAGTAAAATGTCAGCTTCTGAGTCATGGAAAAAAGGGATACTTAGACACTGGCATGATGTGAACTGAGCCAGCAATCTTTCCACAAATTTCAAGGACAAAAATCATATGACACGCACTTAAGGAAAAAACCCCTGGGCATCACAACAGAATCATTTTTGTATTCTTTGATACCAGATGAGTCACTCCAGTAGGAGTTTCCAGGGCAAAATATTTTTGGGCATGAGAGGAAAGCAGAGAATATGTTTCATATTATATACAGGCTGTTGCAAGGTCTCAGCACAGTGACTTCCTAGAAGATGTGAGCTAAAAACAGCCACAGATTTCTGACATTTCTGGTCTTCAGCAAGGAAACAACACTTGTTATTCTGTGGAGTTGTGAGGACACTCAGTAACATATTCAGCAGTACATGTCTCAGTGTAAGATGGACCTTCACTATAAACTCTATATAAACTATATAAACTATAAGGTTGCTGCGAAGGTAATGTCCTTTCTGTACATGCAAACCCAGATAGGATTCTGACTGAAATATTGAGTTATTACCTCAAGCCCACATATGGGGGTTATCAGATGTAAGGTGGGAAATAATAAACCCATAACAACATATTAGAACTTCACCATCACCAACCCCTCATTTAATAAATGGTGCTAATGTGACTAAAGAAAGATCTAGCAAGCAGCTTTTGGAGGAAAGGCTGGGCCTGCAACTAGGAAGTGGGCAGCAGCTATTTTTTCATATGCAGCAAACTCAGATTTTTCTTTTGCTACCAAATGGGAGCTGCATCCCATACTATCTTTTAACATCCTTTGACAAGGGTGACAAAGCACTGCTCAAGGGCTGGTGTGAAACCCACCCCCTTCTCCACTTACAGATGTGATGTAGAGTGCTTGGACACACAGGTCTTGCCACCGATGTTCAGAGGGGGGCCATAGGAGGAGAAAATCCAAAGAAAGCTGAAAGAAAAGCACAGAAAGAGCTGATTTTCAATTTGATTCAAGTGCATTCTGTTAAGATTTTATTTTTCACTTATGACCATGAACTGCTCTTGGCAACTACAAGTCATAGCCCAACCCTTGCCATGTTTGGTATGACTTGCAGTACAGATTTCAATTGTTTTTAAGACTGGAAACAGTCATCAGGCTAGCATACATTTTCTTTTGCTATCCATTTGGATAGAGCGTTTCCCTGTGAAACAATTTTGCCTAAGTTTCATAGGCATTGTGTAAGAAATAAGAAACTTTAAGATTGTCATATTTCCAAACTGTTGTGTAATTCAAAAGGACCATTGTTCTTTCCAGAAATTTAATGTATTATTTGCTGTGTAAAAATCTATACTGCTTGTATTTTCTTATAGTTCCCAACTTGACCACAATAGTTAAAATTAGGCAGCATTCAATATTTTATTTACTAGCAAAAAGATAATTTAATACTCTGAACAGTTGTGTTCAGGAATCCATATATTGTCTGAAAGAGTCAAGTTATGGGCTTTTCACTGATTTTGCAGATGTCAGTTATTTATTTACTTTACTAGATAATGTATGAGCAATCAGTTATCCTCTGACCTCAGATTCCCCAGGCACTTCCCATCTGTCAGGCATTTCTGTAACTACGTGTTATTTCCCAACATCAGACTAATACACTAGGCTTGTACTCATCCCTTACAATGAAAAAGCTGAAACAAAATCAGGAAAGGTGTCATATCCAAAAAACTAACCTTTGTTTTCCCCATTACTCTGCAAAACTCCAGGGAGTCATTGTTTTTACAGTATGTTTGAGCTTCATGATGTTATACATCTGTAAGACCATCATGTTTTTTCTTCCTTTGGTGAGACTGAAAGCTTGAACTCTGTTCACTAAGGCAAAAAGAAATCTTTTCAATGAGGCAGGACCTCAAGGGACCTCCTGTGATTCTGTGGCAGACCCATCAAAAACATGATCCATAAGGGTTGTTTATTTTCCTCTCATTAATTCTTTGAGAAGGTAATTTTAATGAGATACAGAGTAATTGGACCTCTTTAAATGGTTAAATGGGAAGCTTCCTGGAAATGTTTTCCCTGTGTATTTACACAAGAACATTTAAAGTGTAAATATGGTCCCAGGGTAGTTATCTCACATTGTAATGGATTTAATGCAGTGGTTCACATTCAGAGTTGACATAAGTGTTTTGCAAATATAGTGCCATTAAAGTCAATGAGGCTAAGTCAATTTACACCAGTTAAGGGTATGACAGTGTGTACAGAAGATTTTTTTGGCATCATAATCCTAGGTTTGACAGCTTCATGGTCTGAGGGAGCTTTCAATATGATTGTGGGGCTTCCAGTAAAAAGGAATTCTTCTGACATACAGAGGAAATATGTGGGGGAAAGGAGAGGGAAAAGTTAAAAAGTCTGGTTATGATACAATAATGTTGAAAACATCTGCATTATAAGAAAACTGTAGTGGTAGATGCCTTCATTTTCCAGATGTGTGGGCAAGTGACTTGAACTGCCTCAACTGTTAGAGAGGTATAGTGATATGTTTTGTATTTTTATTTCACCATGACCCATAGCCATTAAAAAAAGTGTGTATCTCATTCAAGCCCCCAGACCTTGAGGTCTCTCCCTCATGCTGTAAAGCAACAGCACACCATCCTGGGAGGAAATCACTGTGATAGCCACCTGAGGGCATGCTAGGAAAAGGAGAAATTTGAGTCTTGTGTACAAATGTGGCTTTGACTCACCCAATCCCACAAACACTTCTAGGAACTTATCTTTTATTGGATTTATTTGGTTCATTGTTTTCCCACGGATTACTTGCCTTTCATCTTTGTGATTCATTGGTTGGGAGCTAAAAGCATCTGAGGCATGGGCCTGAAAGAAAATGTACTGCACCAGTAAAAACAAGTTTGCTGCTCATTTGTGCAATATATCCTTCTGCTTTGGGAAGCAGTTCTCTGCAAGCAGAAAACATGAAAAGAAAAGCAAAATCGTCCCTTTTCCAATTGTTCTAAACAGTTTAAAGTTTTCTTTATTGTTGTTTTTTGTGCTACTCTCCTCTAACTCCCTCCTCTAATCACCATTTCTGCAGAGTATTTTCCCTGACTATAAAGGCCCAACAGGTACTCCTTAAATATTTACAGGTTGCATATTCAGACTCATTTTCTAATTTATTTCCTCATGATATTTACTTTGGCTAGTCTGGTTGTTGTGGCCTCTATAGATAAAGTTAAGTGACAAGTTTCCTCATCATCATCTGGCTTTTAATATAAAAATATTAAAGAATACAACAACTGAAAAATAATATTACTTATTAACAACTTCTATCCCATTACTGAAAAAATACCTACTTTTATTCACTAAAGGCTTTCTTGGTACTTTAAAAATTTTCAAAATATGTTTTTGGAAATTCAGATTACTTTTTTTTTGTTATTCATTATAAAAGAAAAAATCTAAAAACTGTTTCTATGTGGTTATGAACCTATTTTCTCAAAATGTGCTGGGAAAGGTAGTGGGACATATTTGGTGTAAAGTATAGCACTGCGTACTCATTCCTTCAGAATAATTTTTGAGCTTTTTCTGAATTTTTACAACAGCCTAGGAAGGTTTCATGGAGGCATTTGCATTTTCCTTTTGGGAGAACGGGAAATATTTTTAGTGTTAAACACTAAAGGAAGGAAATCAAAACCCTACTTGCTGCATTAATTAAAAAAGAGAATCATCCAAGATTTATTCATTTCCTTTGGTAGACTCAAATTACAGTGTTACAAATAGATTTTGAAAGTGTGGAGTTTTGACTTGAAAAAATAATAACACATAATAGCCTTATCTGATGCGTGGAAGAGATGTAAACCAAATGAGAGGGAGCACCATAATTAGTAAAAAATACCAGAAAAGGAGTTCTGATGTGATTATATTGTGAGAAATAATGGACCTGCTTGCAGAGAGAATATTCTACTTGATATGTATACTTTTTTAAGTTTACCAGTGGAAAAGTAATGTCAGGCATATGCACAAGCTTTAGTCTGTATTTTTCAACACATCCTTTAAAGCACAGGCTGGTACATACCTACTCAGGTTTTACTCATAGCTCCAAGAGGCAACTGCATTTCCCTTAATATGCTTGGATAATAAAACAGTTGGTGGTAATTATCTTAATGATTTCAGCATGAAGATTAGTAACCCTTGTAATTTTTATCCTTGCTAATATAAACCAATTTACAAGGGCTCAAAGTACCTGTTAAACTGCCAAAGTAGTGTACACGTTTTCAGTACTCAAATTAACCTCTGAGTTTAGAACAGCAATACATTTTCACACAAAAGTGATGCCTCTCTACTTTTTGAATAGAAAGCATTAGTAATTGAAATATTAGTTGGGAACAGACCTTGGATTTAAAGCACTTTTTCCAGAAGGAATGAGGAAATGCTACTCTTCAAAATGAAATTTGGATACAAATGATCCAGGAGAAAACCAACCCTCATGTTCTCCTGTTTTTGTAGAGTTTTCATGCATTGGAATTATCATCATTACCGTAGCAGTACATTGTATGTGTTCTATATAGACTGTATAATACCCACAATAATACTATATTTTATTTATATATATAGAGATGATCAAAGTCAGCAAAAACCCTCAATTTAACACAGTTCAAAGGCAACTAACTAGATACATGTTGCAGCCCTTTTTTATTCTGTCAGTTCAGTAAATTCTGCTTCAGTGTGAGGTCAAGTAACCCCATAACCCAAACACACAAACACATTCTGCAGTTACATCAAGAGCCACTTGTGTAGTCCTAATGTCTCTGTGAAAAATTCCATTAAGGAATTACTCTCCCACATGTGATCAGTGAAATACAATATATCTTTTTTACAGATGAAGAATGAAAAGCAGTCAAACACTGTTTTTCAAAGACTGGTAGATACATACTCGTCCAGCAGTTCCATTTAATGTTGAGCCTGTGTACTTTTTAATTACATAGCAAATAGTTTGTCCATGGCTCTTATCTAGAAACTCCTTTAATTAAGTATGAAAACATTGTTTCAGTCTATCATTTTCCAGAAAGAAGCAGGGAGTAGACAAAGAAGAATTCTCTAACTGGAAAGGAAAGACAGAGTGAACATTTAGATTTTCACCCACAATCAGATGCAAGGCTGATAGAAGTTTATCTGGTAAATTTACTTGTCTTTACCTCAGCTTGCCTTTGCATCCAAGACACATACTTGATTTGTCAGAAGCAAGGACATTATTTTCTTTTTGTAAAAATTACTTTTCCTTTCAATATCTCAAAGATGAGATTATTAGTCAACAAATACACTTTTTATTTTTTCAATTGTTTCTGTTGTTTTTAGTCCTATCAGCATTGACTATTAAAGGTCTTAGTGTAACCACACAAATTTGTCTACAAAATGCTTTTCAGCAACTTTGCCTTTTTTCTTTTTCATTTCTGGCTTTACTTAGTTTTTAACATTCTCCTTTTGTCTATAACGTAACTTTTATTCACTATTCATGACATAAAAACAAAATGGGAGAACTTCTCCCCTTATCTCTTTCTACATTCTCTATTTCAATGTGCAGTTTTTGACAACCATCTGCTTAGAGTAGACTTTGCCTCCCTCTCCCATTCATCCCTGTCATAACAAAAATATTGACAGAAACAATTTCTTCCAGGAAAATAAAAAGTTAATAGATAAGTGAAACCTTGACTTATTTTTTCATTTAAGTCCTGATGTACTCTCACAACCTGTGTTGTATTTATTTATGTGTTCACATGAATTTATTAAAAAATTAAAAGGTAAAGCTCCAATACCAAACCCTGGATTTCACAGAATACATCTAACATTTACAAGTTACTCTAGGGCTTTTGCAAATGGTGAGTAGCATGTCAGATGAAAATCTCTGGGTGCAATACATGCAGTGTAAGAGGAGGCACTTTAGCAACAATTAAAGGGGGTAAATGACAGCAGGCTTATGTAAATGAGAAAAAAATGAGATTGAAAACACCTGCAGTGACAGCACCATGAGGGGTGAAAGATGTTGCACATGGATTAGGGGGAGGTAGAGCAGAAGCACTAAACCACAGGCATTCAGTGGAGAGCATGGGGAGTTTCTTAGGAGTAAAGTTTTAAAAAGCCAGTAACTCCAAGTTACTTGATTATTACCAATCACTATTATTTGGCTTGCTATTATATTTTACTTTGTTTGAATTAAATTGTTCTTATCTCAACCCATGAATTTCACTTTTTTTTTCTGATTCTTCTTCCATCCCACCAGGGCCAGTGGGAGAGCAGGCAAGTGGCTGCATGAACTCAGTTGCCAGCTGGGGTTAAACCCTGGCAGTGTCACAGCCACAGCCGGGTGGAGCCCCAGCCTGTTGCTCCTCACAGACCACAGGAGCCACATCTGCTCCACGGCAGGGACAACTGGGGTGGGTGCACCTTCCATGACCCTGAGGTCCCTGCCCGTGCCTTTCCCGGGATGCACAGCATCAGCAACTGCCCACTGCCAGCTTTTTCCCTTCGTCCTCAGTCTTCAAGGAAGGATAACTGCAAGAAGAAACACAAAGTTGGAGAGCCCTTGTTTTGTAGAAGTCTTCCCTTGCACAACTGTTATGATCCAATTTTTAGGTTCTTAGAAATGCCTCTGCCCAAATTAAGGTGCAAACGAGACCATATGCCAGTGACAGTAGTAAGGGTTTTACTTGATGGCAAATATGAGAGAGAGAGACAGAGAGAAACAAAGAAAAATAGGTGGGAGGGGGACAGAGAGAGAGTGACAGGGACAGAATAAGGAAAACATCACCACTCTGTGGAGCCCAAGGAAGTTCTGTTGATCCTCTCCAGCTGGTATTCCTGGTGGTGAAGTTCCCCCCAAAAAGCTTAGAATCCCAAGGCTTAGGATACCCTGGAGCCAGGTGACAATGTCTAGGCATGTCCCCCTGGGGAGGGGCAGTCTCTCACAGCAGACTCAGATCTGCTGCATCCAGTGGTGCAAAGCCTCTGGGGAGCACTTTGGGGGTTGTGACTCCCCCTCAGCTCTCTCAGGAGAATGTCCCATGGGTGTGCCCTGTGGGGTTGGGGTTCCCCAGCTGGGCTGGTTTGTGTAAGGGAGGATGGGTGTTCAGGGCCTCTGACCAGAGGTTACACCCCACATCCAAAACCTCCTCCTCCTCCTGGGCTGTCTGTGCAAACCTGGGGGAGTCTGTGCAAACCTGAGGGAGCCTGTGTAAATCTGGGGGAGTCTGTGCAAACCTGGAGGAGTCTGTGTACACCTGGGGGAGTCTGTGCAAACCTGGCTTCTGTGAGCTGTGCTCTCCCCCACCCCAAACTCAGCCGGGGATGATTCTCAGCACAACTGGTGGCTTTGGCCTTTGTGGATGCATACCTTTCCCTCAGCCTGAGGTGACTGAAAATAGGTTTCCTTTTATCTAATCAGCAGTTTGACTTTGGGTCCAAAGTCCCAGTGTTCAGAGAGGCTTCTTCGGTTGCAGCTTCTTTGTCAAGAACAAAAATTTCAGTGTTTGATGCATGAACTATTTTCAGTCTCTAACAACAGCCAGGTGGAAATTCTCAGGGATCTGGTTTGTCCCTGCTTTACTGGGTGGCTCTGGCAGCTGCATGCCAGTGATGCAACTTTTGATGTTCCAATGATTTTGGCTGGAACGACCTTCAATGTTTCTGTAGTAGTTATATTCTTAGTTTATATTCTCTACTCAAGGCTCACATATCTTCCCTCTGGCAGCTTGCACACTGCTGACTCTTACCTGATTGTGACCCCAGGTCCCTCTCTGAGTGGTGTTCCCAGGATATCATAGCACACATTGCAGGTGTGCCCGACAATCTTTGTCCTCGAACCTTGCAAACTTGCATTTGGCCATTTCAAAAAATGTGCATTTTTTCCAAAAGAAACACCTTAGAAAGCAAATTAGACCTGTCTGTATACATGAGCTATCTTCATAATTAATTACTGTTCAATCAGCCTTAGTGTCATTTACATATTTTCTCAGTAATAAGTCCACATATTTTCTTCCAGATCTTTTACTATACATCTAATAACACTGAAACAAGCTGGTAAGGATTCTCATTAGAAATATCCACAGCAGATGATGATATAGTATTAGATAAAGTACTTTTTGGCACCTTCTACTTAAATAAAATGACTGAGCACTTTAGTCTTTTAAGGTTGTTTCCATTAACCCTGCGGCCATCTTTTAAGAGGTGCTGAATTTAAGACAAGAAACCCTCAGATATAAGTATCTCTAAAAATTAGGATATCTAAATGGCTAACAGAAAACCTAAGAGACTTTGCAAATTAGGTTTTATACTTGGAAACTGATGCTGATTTGTGGATCTTAGAGAAAAAAAAATTATTAAATTGATGAGCAACAATCAAATGGGGATGATGCTAACAGAGTAAACTTTTAAGGAACATAGGCTTCATACGGGTTTCAGAAAATCTTAGATAGAATTAAATTGCCTTCTCTTGGAGCCCTTGTTTCTGAGAAAGAGGAAAAAGGTTGCAAATAAACAAAGGGAGTATCAAGCAAGACAAATTTGCTGTAGCCATTTTAAAAGATTTTATAAAAAGCTGGATAAAATCTCAATTTCCTGTGTCCTTCTTCTTTTGAGAAAATACCACTGAATACTAAGCCTAAAGCACTGAGATGGCCTAATTTGTAATTAACGGTTTTTGGTGGCATAAAATAGACACTTCGGTTTTACAGGACATGCCAGGGTAGAAATGTAACCAAATATGGGTCCTTCTAAGACACTAATTAAAATCCTAATTTCTGGAGGCTTGTGTAGTGCTGTTAAACATGATTTTTAAGTGCATGCCAGTTACTTTATTAATCTTTCAATTATGCTGCACCAAGAAGTTTACAATATGTATAGATGTTAAGGCCAAACGGTACTATTTGATCACATCCTCAAATATTTACATACAGGAAAGCTGTTCTACTATCTTTCTAGGGAAATAAAACATATGTATAGTGTTTATAGAAACAAATAAGTTATAAAAATTTCCCATGCAACATAAGTAATTCACCTTCAGGATTTTTAACAATTCTCAAGGTCTCTTCCAAATATTAACTCACAAGTTCTGAAACAGCAGTGTTCAAGAGCATACATAAAAATATATAATAAACTACTTCATCCCTGTTTTGAGTGTGAACCTAAAGACAACTTTTATTGTGGAGATACTCTTACCTTTCTACTAAATTTTCCCTCTTTTGAGCAGATGGGGGTAGGGAAGAGGAATTATTATTATTACTCCTGATTTAATTAAGCTACTAAAATTACTGGTCCATCCCATTGGGAAATGACAAGTTTGAGATTGCAAATTGGATGTAATCATCTCACCTCATTATTATTTTTGGCATAAAAATAAATTAATTTTTTTGTGTTTTCTGTTCTCATTACTGTACTTGTCATAAGAGGGAACTATCAAACTTTTAATAATGCCTGGTGTACTTTGCTAATTATGGTATTATGCTCCACAACTTTGACATTTTCAACCCTGTCCTTGATTTGCTGGCTAGTCCACTCTTCCCTGTCAGGTTAATAAAGGCTGTAAATATGGAATCAGCAAGGCAATTTTCTACAAAATGCAATTGCCCCACTTTATCCCTTTCTAGTTTTCAAATAGAAAAAGGGGAGGGAGTGAAGAGAAAATTAAGCTGAACTGCACTGATATTACTGCACTTTAAAGTACTGGAATTATTTTTGTGCACTGAAGTACATAATATAATAAATGGGAAATAATATCTCTGGATATCACATTTACATTCAAGCCCAAAGATGAAGCTCTTTTTCTGGAAGTAGGCAGGTTTTGCTAATGAAACTGAACTACAGTTTCATAAATTATAACTTAAAAAATGGTTTTGAGTGCTTGTACTTAGAAATGCTATAGATGATTAGAGAAACAAAATCAGAGTTAGCAAAATTTGCAGCAAAAGCAAAAAAAAAAAATCAGAAGCTTCAAACTAGAAAGATATTACATTATTCATCCTCTTCTTTGTGGGTCTATGGTAGAGAAAAGGACACAAGACAGGCTGGTTTAGCTGTCAGCAACGTTTCTGTAACATATTACTTGCTATATACCATTTATTTTCAGGTAAAGCAATCAATGAACCTTCTTCACATCAGAAGACCTCTTAGCTTGTGAATGAAGGAAGGATCAACACGCACAGAATGGAGAAAAGACCAAAGTCATGCTAGATAGCAGAAAAACTTCAAAAAGATAGCCATGTTTTCCTCCAATACCAGCAAAATCTGCCACTTAAAGTGATTCAAAGATACACTTTGAATGGCAATGTTTTCCAAAAATACCTTTCACCACCTATACCTTTTTAGAAATGTGTTCCTCCTGGATGAAGACATAGTTAAATTGGCCCATGACTTGGTAATCCTATGCTCTATTTTTTTAAATTGTTGAATAAATCTAAAAATCAGAGTTACAGGTTCTGATGGTGATTACATGACTGACTTCCTCTTTCCAAGGCTCTGGGTTAAGTTTATGCTGAAAAACTTCCACTGACATCCCATCACATTCTTACACCAGCTGCAAGCCTTAATCCAAGATTTCAAAGCAGTTAAGGAATCAAGCTCCAGCTACATGAGAGAATGTATTTTGATCTTTAAATCACAGAAACAGAGATATTTTTCAGAGAACACAGAGAATGAAGATCACAAAAGCCAGAACAAAGCATGCAAGAGTCAGGGAGAATGCATTTTGTCTCTAAAGAGGCACAGCTCTGAAGGGATCCTCTGTCTTTCAGAGGACACTGGATAGAGAGGGTTTGATTGCCTTTCAGATGCAGCACATGGCTCCTTTTTAAGTGACAGAACACACTTTTGATCTCCAGCTCACTAATCCTCCCAGAAGCCCTCCCCAACTGCACTCACAAACGAAAAATTAAAATGCCAAGTCCTCAAAGTTTTTTAATCAAAAAGGCTAAAGTATCACAGTCCACGCAAATTTTATGAGTAATTATTTGTTATTAGGGTATATGAAGCCAGGTACTACCTGGCTTCTCAAACATCATCTTGTTGATCAACAAAAATGAGAAGTTTTGTCCTAAGCCTCATTACAAAATAACCAATCTTGGAGATGAAAAGTAAGTAGTTACTTGGAAAAAAATAACACTAGTGTGCAGAAGAACTGGACAACACACATTAACTGGGGAAAGACACAGATGTTGAGATGTCATTAATGAAGTTACTTGGCACTTGATCAAAAGTATTACTTCAGAATTTGACATTACATTGCAAACAACTTTCCTAAGTGGCCCATGTGAAGTTGTGTGAGCACCAGTGAACATCTTGAAAAACATAGAACTAGGATTTCAAATCACTTGAAAGTTTAGCACTCCTGTCTTCTTTCTTCTCTAGGGATAAATATTTCTCATATTCCAAAATTAAAGTAGATGTCCTATCTGTTGAGATCTTTCTAGCACATATCTTCTAAAGATAAAATTTACAGCTTTGAGCAAAAGCCTGTAGTGAAAGAGCAAATTCTTGTGGAGGAGTCAAGGGTTATAGAAAGAGCATCAGATAAAAAACAGGATTACTTGCAACCACTGAAACAATTTCTATGGAAAGGACTCGAAGTGGCTAGAAAATCTGGTAGAAATAAAATATAGAAAATTATTTTCAGCAGATATATTAATCATTTAGAGCTTTAAAATCAAATTAAACAAGTCTGTGGAGAAAGAAAAACCCAACAAACTAGTTTCTCTTAAATTTAGAGCCATATTGTCACTGACCTTAATAAAATCAGTGGGTGTCTAACATGATTCTGCTGTGTTTGGCTTATTATTTTGTCTAGACAAAAGGCAAGATCATATCTGTAAGTCACTTAGCAGTTTTGTATCTGTTAGGAAACAATAGTACCAAGCAAAAAAGATTAAAGATAAATTGCAGCAAAGATTTGGTTTCTTCTGAGGACACATGACCTATGCAAGAAAGATACACATCTATCACCTTGTAGAAATGGCTTCTTCTGACTCTGATAGCAGAAATAATTCTCAAGAGTTATGCTTTAGTTGGCTTTTTCCTTTATATAGAAACTATACAAAATTTCATTTTAAGAAGTTGGGAAATCCCAGATTTGCAGGCTGTGTTGTGCTGCTTTTTAAGCCTTCTGAACAATCAGAAATTCATTAGCAGCTCACTTTTTCTCTGGGACCCAAAAGCTCTGAGGCAGGTATTAAATACTCCCACTTTAAAGCATTCAAAACAAATTCACAATCTGTTCCATATTTACTAATTCACTAAAGCTTGATGGCCACTAGAAAGCAGATGTTAGGGCTTTCCTGTCAACATCTGTGTTTGCTATGAATACTTATTCATAGCAAAGACAGCGCTCTTCTAATACAAAAGTTATTATGAAGGAGTGAATAAAAACTGTCAAAGAATTTAATAAAATTAACCTGTACCAAGTAATGTATTTTTGCAACAAGGATCTGAATACTAGTTCTTTCCAAGAGATCTAAGGAGCCTTCAGGCTATATTTCCAGACAGTATATAACAGGGAAAAAAAAAAAAAAAAACAAAAAAAAGCAGTTACATAAATATGTGTAGATTTTTAGTGGTTGCCAAAGAGATTCATTTGATATTTTTATGATCCAAGTGTTTTCCATTTAGCTAGCAGACACTGGTAATTTTGTTCTACAGAGAAAGCCATAACAGACCAAATAAACTACTTCATACAATAAAGCTGTTCTGCCCTTAAGGTATAGAGCTTTTCCATACCGTTTCCATTTGAAAGTTTATTCAGATTATGAACCCCCCGCTGACACCAATACCTCTACTCTCTCTCTTCCTTCCCAACTCTTAACTCAAATTGTTGGGCCAGCACTTTTACTTTGATTATGTGAAGTCCCTGTGGAAAGATACAGTACATTCTAAAACATCTTTATTTTACAGTCTGCTGTGATCTTAAATATTTGAATGCCTAATTTACAGGCATGCTTAGGGAAGTATTGGTGCAAAGAAACTGGCAATTCTTACACAGCCCAGATCAAAGTGGTGCTTTTCAGTAACATGCTCTATAGCATCAGTTAAATAATTGAGAAAAAGTCTACCCTAAAACATCTGTAAGTAATTTGAAGTAAATTTTAAAATTAATGCCTGACTTTTGGCTGCCTGTTGTCTGGGCTTTGTTATGAAATGACCTCGTGCCCTACACACTGTGCTGACTACCTGAATGATGGTGTTGATGCAAGCACAGATCTGGGCAGGTGTGGAGAAGCCCTAGACACGCTGTCAACTGACCAGAAACTCCATAAGGCACCAAATTCCAACATCTGTGCTCTGCCTCTCAGCTGTACCTGGTGGCATGGGTTTGCCATGCCCTTGGCTGTGCTCACAAGACACAAATCAGCTTTTAGCAAAGGCAAATCCACTTTCACCTGTCTGAAATACAATGCACAAAACCTTATTCCAGTACTGACCACTCCATAACAGGAAATAAATGTGGAGAATCAAGACTGGAGCCTTAATACAGATTGGTGCCTTAATTCACCAGCTGCAATGCCTTCTTGGACTTGGGGGGTTCAACATGGGTGTAAAGAGGCATCAGAACAACAGTGACAGAGCTCAGCATGAGCTGCCCCGGTACAGACAGAGCCACAAGCCTGCAGAAACAGACATCTCATTTCTATTTATATTACCTGGGCTTTAGAAGGTTATATTGCACAGTTCTTGTTCCTATGTGTGAGAAACAACCACCTCTGTGGGCAGCCCTCAACCAGAGCAGGTAATATGATGGCAATGTCCAGCCATCAAACAACACACCTCACATTTTTTTCCTTGAGAGGGGAATAGTTTAGTTGGATCCCAGATCAGTTCTCTTCATAGTATTGCTTTAGGCAGGAACAACCAGTGGGAATGAAATATTTTAACCCAGTATTGCTGCCAAGCACTTTTTTAGTGTTGAAAGACACCCTGAGTTACGGTTTTGATTAAGTTAATATTTATATATTGTTAAAAGACGTGCTCAGCACTTTAGGACTGCTCAGGATGTCAGATTAAGAAATTATCAGCAAAGCCAAAAAGTTTTAGTGATGTTGCTGTTCAGCAAGCCAAGAGTAATCACAGTAATTACACCTTAGGGAAGTATAGGAACAACTCACTTCCTGTGTATCAGGATTGTGAGGCATTACAGGACACAGTACAGTAAACAAAGAACTAGCAAGGGCTACGTCAGAAATCACAACTTATGCAGTAGAATTTATGAACAATTTTTGAAATGTCAAGATGATCTTTCACATGCTCTTACATGGACTAATAAAAAGCTTGAAATTTGCTGTGGTTTCACATGTTCTGATCTCTACAATATGTCAGGTGGATTTTCACATTTGTCTTGAAATAAACTTTGGTTATATGACTGTCCTCAAAATAAAGAAGAATAAAATAAAATGAAAGAGAGACAGTTGTGTGAAAGACTGAAATGTTGAAGGTTAATGACTCAAAACAATCAGTCATTTGCAAAATCACCATGATGCCTTGCTGAGGCCAGGTTTGCACCACCATACAAAGGGGAGGAGGAGTTTTTGATGTGTGGTGACCATGATAAACTGACCTTTGTTTCAAAATAAGCTGGTCTTTGAGCCAGATGAGGGAGAAGACTGACAAGAAACATATCCTGAGGACATGGGACCCTGCTTTTTAGCATGTCAGTGTCCTCCTTTACAGGCTCAAGTGTAAAACTCCCCTCCAGGCAAGGTATCAGGCTGTGAAGGTTGTCATGCCTTCTGATGGGGCACAACCAACTCAACTATACCAATGTGAGAAACAGCAGTCATGTCTTAGAAGGGGTCATAAACCATCAAAGACCCCTGAAACACCTTTAGACTCATTTCTGGGGCACATAATCCACAGTGCTGCAAAAGACAGTGTGAAAAACCTACCCTGCCAGGGGAGGTACCTGGGCATTCCCACCTGAACCTGAATGTATTGAATCCACTGAACTTGGTGTTTCATGGGCTTCTGTCCCCTCCAGAGAGATCAAGGCTGTGACAACCAACTCAACAAATGAATAGGCAAATTTCAATAATCAAGTCTTGTTACTGGATCCTGTTGTGATTCAATTATAAGAGGGGCTTCTGCCCGAATTAATGAACAAATGAGACCATATGCCAAAGTAAATATTACAGATTTTATTTAATTTTAACTATTTTATTACTAAAATGTGAGGTAGAGAGACAGAACAAGTAGGAAGGGAGGGGGGAGAGAGTGAGACAGAGAGAGAGGGAGAGGAAGAGAGATTAGTCAAAAGATATCACCACCATGTCGATCTCTGTGGCATGGTCCTTCTTCACCCTGGCCCTCTCAGTGGTGGGCCTCTTGGAATATCTCCTTATACAGTCCAAGTTCCAGGTATCCACGGGGCACAGATGCCATTCCCATAACTTGAGAAGGTACCTGTATAAGCACTTGCTCCCTTTTCCACAATTTTTCATGGTGGGAATTTTTGTCTGGATTTTGTCTGGAATTTTAACTAAACCTCCACTTCTGTTAAGCCTGGAATTAGCTCCTTCCTGCTGCGCCATCTCTGTTTGTATCAAATTCCTGCTGTGGTGGCTTATTTTATGGGAAGTTCCTTCTTTGACAGTGTTTTGAGAAGTTAACAGTATTCTTTAAGTCCTTACACATCCATGGGTCATGGCATCATTCTGCTATCTACTCCTACATTTCCTTTCTCTTTTCATTATGTATTTTCATACTCAAGATCTTTATACTTTTATATTGTTTCATTTCTATAGGCAACCATGAAAATGTCTGCATATCTGCCTTGCATTGCCATCAAGTTGCTCTGAAATAAACCCTACATATATGTACAGACAAGGGGCAGTCTGTGTTACTTCGTTTTATTCAGCCCCGAGGGATCAATTAACAAGAACTTTCTTTACCCTCACCTCCAGGGGCAGATTGCAACAAGTTGACACACCAGTGGTGGAAGCAGAGTATACTGAAGCTAATACTGGTTTAAGTCTTCCAGTTTCCAAATATTCTGTTTCACTGTGCTTTTAAAAACAGAATGAATCCAGATTTTCTTGAATAGCTATATTTAATCCATAATTTTGACTCTCTATATCTCAAATTTTGATTGAAGTTGAAAAGTAGAAATGCAAGTTAACCTAAAGAGTATGAAACCCTCTTGCAAACCCCCTTCCTCATGAATGCTCACTGATTTTGGTGAAATTATTATTGCTATTGATTGCCAGAAATTACTATTGCCATCTTCTGGTGCAATTGAAAATAGGAAGTTATCCTTATTAAAACATGTGCTGATGCTATCTAGGGCTGGAATGGTACTGTTCCTTTTGGAATGGAACTTGGAATGCATAATAGGAGTAGTTTTCATCTAAATAAAAAGCTGTGTTCCTCCAAAGACCTTTTTTGTACGCTTGTGTGTCTAGAACTCAATATTTGTCGTGAAAAAGAGTGATGGCATATCAAGCTCGCTAATTTTTGATCCTTTATTAAAATCCTTTTTTGGATAATTTAATGGTCTGGTGTTCTCTGTTTGACTAAATTTCTAAGAATAATAAGTTTCTATTACCAATTCAAAGTTACCATCATCCTTTTCTAGGTTTTCAAGGATTTGAATTCTGTAACAAAACAAACATACACTACCTTTCACCTTCAAGGGGCAATAGCCAAATGCCTGATGCCTACAGCAAATGTTCATGGTTCTAGACTGAAAAGTAATGAGGAGATCTGTGGGCATATTGAAAACACCCTGTGTAATTTTTACTCTGATTATGAAAGAAAAATGTAGGCCAGCCCACTTAAGAACAATCCACTCGTAAAAATTAGTCACAAAGATAATAAATTCCACCATCTCAGGAGATAAATCTTTCGATATAAAAGGCTTCCAGAAGTGTAATGCATATTCCAGGGTAAAGCATATTGACATATTTTCAAGCATTTTTGAAACACTGCTAGGCATTTTGGCTGCAAAGTAAAATGAACAAGTTTCAGCTGTGGAATATGTCAATGAACATCTAGTCAGTAAGGACCAAGTCATCAGGGAATTTTACATTATTTGATGGCTTTGTAGCTCTATACCCTTCCACCTAAGTACAACTTCCATGCGCCAATAGCTTTGTGGAATTTTAAGGGCCTATTTTTTATATTCTAGGTGTTTTCAGGTTTTCAAATCTGCACATCTGTAAACTAATTATACAGAAGGGAATGAAATGTGCTTCCTTACCTGCTTAGGTACAGTAGACTGATTTCAGAGTTTTTAGACACTTAAATTCAGGACAAAAAATAAACAGGGAACTTGTTCAAGGACCCACTGGGAGTTTTTTCAGTAACTGTGTTATAGATTCTCCTTCATTATAAGTGGTGCTACTTAAAGTAAATTCTTAAATTACTGGAAATGATTCAGCATTAAAAGAAGTTTTTATGGGCTCTGACATTAAATACATAATACCCTCAAAGAAGTGTGGGGGGGAATTAAAGGGGAAATGAAGAGGAAAAATCACATTGATGATAAACTGTTCCCCATTTTTCTTTACAGATCTAATACCAGACTACAAGATAATAACAAAAAAAAAGGAAAGAATCATTAATATGCTTACCTAACTGCAGCACACAACACCTTGATGTTGCAGATGCTCTATTCACCCAGAACAAAGATGTGATTTTGCTGAATTACAGGCAGAGGTTGATCCACAACAGCTTCTCAGTAGCAGGTAATCATGAGATGTGCAGGAGGTATCCAACTGCAGCTCATTTGAGTGAGACTACTCAGCCCAGGTACTCAAGTGCTCATCAGAACATTCCCATGAGGTCTGAATAGGGATTGGCTTCCCTTTGTCCCACAGCCATCCTAAAGAACTAACCAAAGGCTGAGCTGGTCTAAAAACCTTCCAGGTCCCCAGAGGGAGCCTTCCTAAAATGTCTTTCTTTTTCCTTCAGCTGAAGATATTTTATCAAGAAAAGACAGTGGGTCAAGCTAGCACGTTAGGCTGTGCTCCAAAAAATCCCCAGTCATGGCTGGTCCTGAGCCTACTGTTTTCCTCCTCTTCCCTCCATGCTTCCTTAGAGTACCCCCAAGAAGTGCCATCCTCCTTTCCTGCCTCAGATTCTGCACCCCAAAATGTAGGGAGGTCAGCCTGAATGGCTGAAAAATGTGCTTCAGGATACACTGGCCATTCTTTGAAAAGGAGAGGAAGCAGTAACTTCATAGAGATAAAAGTTGTAGTGAGTTTATGAAGAATTATTTGTTGCATGGCAAGAACCTTGCAATATGAATTCAATTAAATACATAGATCTTTTACCCTCCATAAATTATGCATTTGCAGGCAGCCACTTAACTGATACTCGAGTTTTAAACAAACTCCATTAGAACTGAAGGACAGAGCAAATTTTTTCTGTCCTTCCCTTCTGGAACACTTTCCCTCTGAGGCTACTTCCGAATTTTATCCACCAGATCCATACTCTGTGCATTTGCTATTAGTTCTAGTCAAACTCTGATTCTGTCTTACTTGTAATTCATAATTATAATTTAAACAGTTTGTACACTGTTGTATTTTTATAAGGTTTTTTAACCTCTTTTACATTTATTTTCAGTTTCTGGCATCAGCTCCATTGTCCAAAGAGAGAAAAAAGTCACAACTTTTATGCTGCTGATGCATTATATTTTTTATTTTCTGTTTTAAATCACATACATTTGTCATGGCAACTGTTGTACTGGTCCTCTGTACCATGGATAGATGAGTTTTCAGATGTCATCCCTCAGTTCTCAGGGATCCTTCCTTTCCTAGATGAAACCTCTAATCAGCCTATCTACTTTCCTACATTGACAGTCCTCATCACACAATTGTGTGGGAAGCATTCACTCATCACAAAACAGGGGATATCCTGAGGTATCAAGAACTTTCTAAAAAGACATTAATTTTGATTAATATTGAAGGAAATCAATTACTCTAATTTTAAAGTTTTGCTGGATCCGAGTCAACCAATACCATTCCCTGTCATCCACGTAAGACACATCAAACAAAAATTTAAAACTCTCACAGATGTCAAATATTTTTGGCAGCCATCCACCAGTCTCTAAAAAACCTACTTAATTTTTCATGGCAGTCAGGGTTTTCCAAAGTTTATCTATTAAATGCCCAATTATTTTCAAATTAGAGTAAGCCCATGAGTTGAACCCTTCAAAACTGCACAACTGGAGTTGGAGACAGTGACACTGGAAGGGGTCCTCAAATGTCCCCACCAGAGCAAAGGATTGTGAAGGTGGAGCAAGACTCTGCTGAGCTGGGTGCTTTACAAATTCAGAAAGAAAAGGTGATTGCTGTCCAGATCTTCAGAAGACATTTGATTTTCTGAATTGTGGCCCCTTCCGTTTGCTATAAAAGACTGGCAAAAATTGACTACCTTCCAATCCCATTTCCCCACTTTTTTTTTTTTTTTTTTTTTTTTTTTTTTTTTTTTTTTGGGTAGAAAAAATATATTTCCCAGCTGGCATGGCTGATTGACTTCTTGATTCCAGCACTGACTCTGCAGGTCACTTTAGGAGAGAATTGTTACTTCCTTTCTTCTCGGGTTGCACATATATAGAAAAGAAAAACTAATGTCTATTTTAAGTACCTTGATATCTGGGATATCTGTGGCTGCAAAATGTTCCTTGTAAGAAGTTATTACTTAGAAATGACAACAGAAAAACAGAAATTGTTTTAAAAATAAAAAAACAAAAATGGAACCCTTCAAGGAGTATTTCCTGTTACTCTTCACGGCTATGCACAATAAGGTGTGACAGCATCAATGGAAAGATTTTTTGGGGGATTTTTGTCCCCAAAAACGTTCTGTTGCCACCTATTTTTCTTACAGTTACTACTACATTTTCTATCCATAAATTCAGTGACTTAAAGGAGGGACACTTACCCAGGCTTTAGCCATTTGGAAGGCCTAGTTTGGCCTTACTAATTTGTCACCTCTCTGATCTCATGAAGGCATGACAACATTTTTCTAAACACTTTTGAAAATTGGTTGTAGAATATTTCACCATTCTTGTCAATGCAAATACTATTTTGTACATGACAAAAATCAATGAGAACAAATCCTCTGAAGTAACTTAAATTAAAAAAAAAAATTATAGACAAGTATTACATAAATATAGCTGGTGTGGTATTTACTTTAGAAACAAGATTCTCTACAGTAAATTCAGGCAAAGATGTCTCTGTAAAACATATGGAGAAAAATGGTTTTTTGCTGTGTATACAATGGTGGTTTCCATTAGTGTAAAGACAGCTTTTTCACAAGCTTTTTCTGGCTTATTTTCCTGAAAAACCTATAATTTTTATCAAAAGTCTAGTTGCATTCAAACAAATCCTTAGCATGAGAACAATAAATATTTTCTGTATTAATATATTGCTAAAATAAGATTTGATATTTATCAAAGAAACCATGACATGTACACTTCTAATAGTCCCATTTGCTGTTTTGCACATAGAAGGCTAGAGATTTTGGTTAGTTAAAGGGACAGGGAGGGTGTGCAATTGTTTGGGTTTTTTTCTATAAACAAATGAAATAGGAATTCATCAGAAGTCTCATATCAACTTCTGTGAAAGGAGGGTTGTTTTCCTTTGTTATTTGGTAGTACAGTTATACTTGTATTTGGAATTTTATGTGGCTTACGGTACTGAAAAATGTTATTATTATGTAGAGTAGGCTCATAAGCAGACATTAATCCTTTTCATAAGTAGGCCAATAGAAAGAAGACATCAATTTAGGAAAAAAAAAATAAATCCCAGTCATGCTGTCACTGTTGATGATCTCTCCCATAAAAATACATTTTTATTTGGCACTACTTATTAAGTAAGGTCAAAACTTGTAAATAAAATACATTGCCAGTTTTACTTTAGAAATAAACATTGACAGTTAGTAAGGATTGGGCATCATGGGAAGAGAAACTCAAGCAGCAATAATCAGATGAAATTGCAAGAAAAAAATAAATCATAAGAGAAGACAATGAGAACACTAAGTTAATATTCACTATAATAATTAAACACATTGCAAAAGTGAGAGAGGGAAAGAGCTTGTTTCAACATAAAACAAGCACAGATGTTACAAGACTGATAATATCAAGTGCATTTTCAGCTACACTAAGATTTATCTGTGCTTCCTGACAAATTTCTCATCATTTTCAGTCCAAATTGTTCTCTTGTGTCCCCATTTCCATAACCATAAGCTTATGAAGACTTTGAGGCATTTTTCTTTGAAAAAAACTGATTTTTCATGATATGAGAAAGAATATCAGTCAAAGAAATGCTGTGCTATGGTTGTGCTTTCTATGCTTTTCCACTACGGCTTCAGAAATAGAGGCAATCTGCTAGCTGGCTGGGGAGAAAAAGGAAAAAAGGATGTTAGACATCAAGAAAAAACTCCAACATTTTTATTCCTGTAACAATTTTCTCATCCTCTATTTTTCACTTGTTTTTCTATAGTCAGTGAACTCTCAGAGATTTGGATTCTCCTTGGCTGGATGCCCAGCCATGCAACAAGCTCCCTGATGTTCTCCACAGAAAGTTTTTTGAATCTTCTGCAAATAATGCAAGCTCTGTTTTATCCTTCTCTCTTTTCCTCTGTCTGAATTCCTCCTTATTCTCTCTGATAATTTTCATTTTGGGAGTACAGTGGGTGTGCATTTGGGATGCTGTCATGTGCGTTGCTTTAATAAAACCTGGGGGTGGCGATGGAACTTTTGACTGTGGTTTAATTTTTTCTCATTGACTGTTCAGAAAAGTTGGCTGGATTGGGAGGGAATTTTTGATTTCTCCTCACCAGGAATTCAGAAGATCAGCTTGGACAAAAAACTTTCTGCTTTGGTGTGGGACCACTGCAGACAATGGTTCTGTGGTAACCTCAGGTCCATGATAGACTGACTCAGGAAAAGAAATCCTTCTCTTTCCATTCTTACATGCAAAGGAAGAGTAATAAGGAACAACATTAGTGAAATATAAAGGTAAAAGAGCTGGAGTTGCCCTCTGTCAAGGGATTAATACTGTACAAGTTTTCCCTTGTTGCTACATGTGTTACTAGATAAAATGCTGTGGTTTTGTGATTTGACTTTTAATTATTACTCTTTTTTTTGTCCTAATCTGCCCAAAATTAAAACATACTGCAGGTAAAACCATATATACTACTTATTTTACACAAACCAGCATTTTTTCTTCCTTTCATTGCTCATGTAGAACAAACACTTCAGAGTGAACTGGTTTCTTCCCTTTCTTGTGCATAACATTCTTTGAGCTGCCTGCAAACCTCCATCAACCGTGATTGCTATCAGCAGAAGATACACCCATCAGATCCCAGCCTTTGTAGCCTTCCATCACCACCTGCTTTTGTGGTCTTTAAAACCCACCATCCTTAGAGCACAACTGGTGGCCTAATTTAATTTATGCTTTTCAAAAAGAACCCATTGTTTTGCTCCAGCTTGTTTCCTACAATACAATTAGCAAAGCCAGGGCTGTATGCCCCTTGTACCTGCACCATGAGACCACGCACCTCCAGCAGCCCATCTGGCAATTTATTGTACTTTGTAAGCATGAGCCTAAATGAAATGTTTCTGCTTGTGGGTAGCATGCTTTAAACAAGGAAAATACCAAGTTATCCTTCACCAAAGTGATATTACATTAAAACTTTATGACAGCAAGCAAACTCATTCTGACAAGTACAGTGTAACAGCATTCTGTCATTCATCATAATTAGGAGCTTGGGATAAATTTGATGTTCTGCTCTTCATGTGTATATCCCTTTTAAATGCTTTCCTTTTAATATTTAGTCATATTTAGATATTATTATTCATTGTGTTCAGACAGGGAAAATAGAGAATATAAACAGAATAATGTTCTTAACTCTTCTGTGAATTATCACACTGAAAACATATCAAAGAAAGCATGCAACAATTAAAAGACACATATCCCAGAGAAAAAATACAACTTTTAAATACTTTTGGTTTAGCCTTATAAAGCATTAATATCCTCTTTTTAGTATAGAACTGAATATTTTGATTCATTATTCAAATAGTCTGCATAAATATTTATATATAAGAGATTCCACCCCACCAGAAGGCTTCAGAGGTTTTCACCTACATTCTTTGGCATTGACCTACCTGGGACACTTTCCTTGGAAAGAGCAGTAGGAGTTATCTGTAGGTTTAGGGGGTGCTAGTAAGCATAACCCAGAAACTGGGTCATCATCATGATTTAGGATGGCATGTTTATGGGAAGAATAAAGTAGTTGAAAATATTTTATTGACTTAGACTCAAGTACCAAATTAAAAGGGAAGGAAGGAAGGAAGGAAGGAGGGAGGGAAGGAAGGAAGGAAGGAAGGAAGGAAGGAAGGAAGGAAGGAAGGAAGGAAGGAAGGAAGGAAGGAGGGAAGGAGGGAAGGAGGGAAGGAGGGAAGGAAGGAGGGAAGGAGGGAAGGAGGGAAGGAGGGAAGGAGGGAAGGAAGGA